>CAJVPY010005572.1:0-11335 GCA_910591965.1 Dentiscutata erythropus
AAGAATAATACTTAATTGTAAAGTACAATAGATTAGCTGCCAATGCGGTTAAGCTTGGACTTACTGGATAATGCAGATGATGAGTAATTGTAATTTCTTTGTTTTCTTAGCATTATGCGATTTCTTATCGCGACATGTTATTTGTAACACTTATTTTTCTGGGTTTATGTTTGTATCGCGCCAGGCGATCTATTTGTTTTATTTCGGATGTTTTCTTGATATAATCTATTTTTATTAGTAAAATGATTTTCTGGGAATTTTGCTTGTGTTTCCCTGTACATCGGAAGCGCTATATGAGCCCTATGCGGTGATTTTGATTTCAGTCTGTACCGGGTTTTCCGGATAGAGCACTTATAGTGTTAATCATCTCATTGTTATTCCAATTATATCGTACTTGTAGATCAGTTACTTTTCCTTTTCGGAAATATTCATTATATTATCCAGGTATATATTTGGTAAAGATTTCGTCTTTATAGTAATGTAAAGTTGGTGTGAATAAATGGTGTTTACATTCTTCATAGGTCATACATTCTCTTGGTTTGGCTTTTGTTTCTTCAACGTTTGTGAATGAATTGTATTCTTCTGGCTTTACGTAATATAGAAAAGTTACTATTTCTATACATTTCGTTACATCTAAAACATAATGTATTTTTCTTATTGCTGGTTTGGTCCCATTTTTGTTTATTGAGAGATACCGGTGATTAAGAATTAATTGCATTCTTTTTTCTTCGGGTTGATACCCTGTTTCTTCAATAAATTCTCTTATTGCCGATTCTTTGATAGATTTATTGTAGATTTCTACTCCTCCTCCAAGTGTTTCCATTTGGTATGGATATATTATTACATCTAATCTTGTGGTAGATAGTATTTTAAATTTTTGATTCATTAGAGTGAATGGTATAGTTACTGTATACTGTTTGTAGGTTATCTCCATTATATCTTCTGGGTGGTCTATATGGAATTCTTCCATTCTATCTTCTTGATATTTTAGTTCTCGTATGAATAGTGTTCTAAACATATGACTAAGGTCCTGTACATTGTTTCTGAGAGTGATATATTTCGGGTATAACATTGGTATCATTCGCTTGTATCGTTTATAAATTTTGATAAGATATTCTTTTGGAATCTGTTTATCAGCATCTTTATTTCCATCCTGATCTCTTCTTTGTGCAAATCTTTTAATCATTTCCTTTTCTTCTGGGTCAAAGAATAGTTGGTATTCATACTTTTTGAATATTTTAAATGTAATTTGTTTGCACATGTCATCTAAGATTTCTATCTCTTCTTTTCGGTTAATATTTTCTTCTGTAAATACTTTAGTATCCAAGTATGCTCGATCACATAGAATATATATAGTTGGTGTTATATCTCCTTGAGATTCCAATAAAAGTATTTGTTGATATTTGGTTGCACATTCTTGTAAGATTGCAATTTGTAAAGCAAATGCATATTTCTTTGGGTCTTTGTAGAATATTTTTAATAAAGGTTTATGTTGCAAAGTAATTTCTTCGTGTAAGATTACATGTTGTTTATAATCAGTAAGAAATTGCTTTAGTTGAAATAGTCCATAGGTTTTGCCTACTCCTATAGCTCCAGTCACTACTACTAAGATAGCTTGTATAGATTTCTTTTCCAGGATTTCGTCAAAGTAATCATATCCTTTATTAATGGTTGTTTGAGCTATTTTTGATGTTGAAAAGTATTTATGATCTTGTAGTCTACTGGTTCTTTTTAGTATATTCAATACTGTTTGGTCCATTCCTTCTTTAAATTTTGATTAATAAATGTAATCTTTATATACTTTTGGTCTTTGTATATTTTTACCATATCCTTCATTTGTAGAGTAGTTGACTAAATTTTTTAATCTAAACGATTGTAGTTTAGTATCTTCTTCGTTTATTCCTAATTTTTGTACATTGAATTCTTTATTTTTCCAAAACTCTTTTTGTATAAGTCTCAATTCCTCTTCTTGTTTCCTTTCACTTGGGTTTATTTCAAAGGAATTTTCTTTCAGTATTAACTGTTTATTAATAGTTTTTAATGCCAATTCTCGAATTTCTTTTATTTCTTTCTTTTGCATCCAATCTCTTAATTCTTGATTTTTCTGATTTTGTTTTGTTATCCAATTTCTTATTTCTATAAATTTTCCATAGTGTTCTATTCTTGGTAATCCATTAATTATGTTGGTTATTATCTTCCAACAATCTTCTCAATTTTTGATCGATTTTCTTCTTACTAGATTTTCATAGTCTTTTTCTTTCATATGGTTTTTATAATATTTTAGGAATTCGTCTCCTACTTTATCTAGGAAGTCAATTATTTTCTTTATTAATTTAGAAAATATATCATTGAATGAATCTCTTTCTTGTTGTGTCATTTGTTCAATGATTAGATCTAAATAGAGTTTTTCTTGTTGTTCTTTTTCAAGTATAAGAATTATTTCAGCTTTTCTTTTAATGTAATTCAAGCAATTGTTTCCATGTACTAAGCATGTTGTTTTTTTGCTATTGTAAATGTAATCTATTACATTTAAGCTTTCCTCGAAGGTGGTTATTTCCTTTTTAATTTGTTGAATAAGTTTAACGAATTCTTTTGGAATTTCTTCTATTTCATGGACAATTTCTTCTAAATTTGGTTTTGTTTTTCTTTCCAATTCAATTTTTCTTTTTATACTTTCTCATTCTAGAGGTCTTTCAGCTTTTAGCCATGGACAGTACATTATGATTAGAAATTTTTTAGGGTTTTCTAATTCCTTAAATTCTTTGTCATGTTCTTTTTGGAATCTTTTTACTAGATCTTGGATAATATAATTTCTTTGAGTGTTATCCATTATTGTTAAATATTGTTCGAAATATTATTTCAATTTCTTTTTCACTAAGGTTATTAGTTTCAATATATTTTAGTATTTTTGCTAGAAATGATAATAATTCTTTTTGAATATATTCTGATATAGTCATTTAATTTGTGAAATCCACTTGTAGCAGTTCTTCAATAGCTTCTATCCTTGTTTTATGAAATTGTATTTGTATCTCGTCTCTTTTTTCCTGAGCTTCAATTTGTTCTCTCCACAGAGGTATATTAGTAATATTTTTTAACTTGTAATATAAAAGTGATTGTATTATTTTTTGTAAAGATTGTTGTTCTTCTATCCAGTCCTTAATTATCAGTTTATATAGGCTTATGGCCTTGCCTGTGGTCCAAGGTATAAATATTTCTTTATGATATTCTTTGAGTATTTCAATCGCTTCTTCTTCTGAGGGTTTTTCTATATCCCTATGTTTTCTTTTGACTTTAGATCGAAGTCTTCTTACTTTTTCGTAGTTGTAGTTATTATTTCCACTTTTTTCTCGATATATGGTTCTTAAAGATAAATATAAAAGTAACAATTTATATTTTTCTTTAGTGATTCGGTTTTTATCTTGATCCATTTATTCATAAGAGTGAAGTTTAGGTTGTTTGAGTTGTTCTTCTTTATATACTTTTTACAAAGTATAGTCATGATAATTCTTTTGATAATTTCTTATCATGGAATTTCATTTGTTCAATGATATCTCATTGGGCGATATCTATTTTTCTTAATTTGTAATTCTTTATTTGGAATTACTAATGTTATTTGTAAATAAGGTTGCGTATAGGTTTCACTAATCCTATTGCTTATCTTTTGTTGCACACTCATATTTGTACACCAATGGTTATTTTTTTTGTTTATCAATTTTGTATAACCATTTTCTAATAAATATTTTAATTATTATTTTTGTGTAGCCAGGAGTTACCAATTCTTTTTTATTCATTAGTCTTATTGACAATGCTAACGGACTACTATACTATACACCATCCTCGCATAGCACAGTCGCTTCCTATATAGATATATGGGTGCTAATAATTCTCAGTCAGTCAGGGGTTACCAATCTCCTTTTTACTACCAGGTTGATTGACTTTGCTGGCGGACTTGCACACTTGTACCTATGTGTGTTCCTTCAAACTATTAGTTTTAATTCATCTACATCTATATCCTATAGATTATATATTACGGAGTGCCTATATTTTGTTTTCTCCGACGAAGCATTCTTTATAATTTTTATAAAATAATATTTTTACATTAATATATATTAATTATATATGTTATATTATATTTGCTAAATTAATGATTTTGCTTGTGGGTTATCAATCCACTTGGGCGCCGATGGTTGTTCTGGTGTATACTGTCCAAAATTATATTTTCTTTTATACATTAAGGATACAACTTTTTCCTTAGCATTATTAGTGAATGATTTATCCACATTGATAGAATTTTCTAAGTTCTTTTTAAGTAATAAAGTTGGGCGCCAATATTTTATTTCTTTACTACTATGCTCCTACCATCGCATAGTGCAATCGTTCTCTTCCAAGATAGGTCATCTTTTGGATCTATTCCTATTTCTTTAGAATGCCTTTAATAGGTCATGTATATATTTAATTAAAGCTAATATTAATGGTCGGTGAGGTTCTTGGTGTATTTGGGCAGTTCTAGTTTTATAGAACTTCTCTCTTGGTATTTCTAATAGGTCAGTTATCCTATTTTCAAATACTGAGTTGCTTCGACTTCTTTCAGTTTTGAAAACATAATTGGTTAATAAGTTTTCAATAGCTATATCGGTTGCTCCTTGTACAGCTTCTTCTTCTGCTAAAAGAATATCTTCCATATCATCTTGTTCGGTCTGTCTACTTCTTTGTTCAATAGCTGCGTACCATGCGGCATTAGCTTCTTCTTTTTTTTTGAGTTCTCGATCTCGAAATTCATATCTAGTGAAGGCTAAATATTTTTCAAATGTTGCATATTCTTGATATTACTGTTTCCAATACTTGCTATAAATTATTATTTTCTTCTTTAAGAAATTCAGCTTCTTTTTCTAGGGTTGATAACCTCTCAGTTACTTCATAAATAGCTTCTTGCCAATCACTAGTTGGAGTATTTTTTTCAAGGATTTTTTCTTTTTCTTTATTTTGTTTATATTTTGACGATTCGACTTCTAATACCTCTTGTAGACATTCTGAGCATCGTTGATATTCTTTTTGTAAATTACTTTGGCACCAATGATTCTGGCATTTATAACATGGTATATATTGGAGTATTTCGGTGTAATAGCAATATTCACAGTAATTTTTATTTCTTTTTTTATAACTTGGGGTTAAGTCGTCGAGGACTGAGTTACATCCTCCATTACATACGACTGGTTGGTCAATCATTACTTTCGAAGCTATGTTAGTTTCATTATTGTATTCGATACTATAAATTCGGTTATCTTCTTTGGCTTTTAGCCATCTTTCTTCAGTATCTTGTTTTTGTAATTCTTTCCATTTTCCGAGATCTTTAATCGATAAGTATTTTACTATTTCTTCTTCAAATTTTATCATTCCATCATGAGTATATATATCTTCTTGCCTTCCTACAAGAGCATTTTTCAATTCTAATTCTCTTTGTAGATAAAGATATATCCTTACTATCTTTGAGAAGTTCATATTATATTAGTATCCTGCTGCTTTGGTAGAGTAGCAGTAATGGTGAATTCATAATTCAGCATTGGATTTGTTTCGGTATCTACATATGCCATCCATGCATATTTTTCTTCTATTTCGCAAAAGAAGTTTTGTTTTTCATTTTGTATTTTATTATTCAATCCGGGTGTTTTGCATATAGTACATTCTTTTAATACTCCTTCTCTGTCAAGTTGTTTGTTGTTGATTATTGTGTATCGATAATGTTTTGGCGAATACAAATCTATATTCTTTACAGTAGAGATGGTTTATATCCAGTTGATTAATAATTACTTCAAGTTTATTCCTTTCAAAGTATACTATGCATCCGCAGCAATGGTATGTATGTTTCATTTGATATGATAATGAGGTTGGTTCTCCTAGATCAATATTGGTGGTCTTGACGGTTGCTTCATTGCATCCACACTGAAATTTCCTATTTTTATTTTCTATTTGTTTTAATGGACAATTTTTAAAGATATGTCCTTCTTGGTAACAATAGGTACATTCGTTGGTTCTTTCCCATACTGGTAGTTGGGTTGGTCATTGACAATTTATGTCTTTACATTCTATTATTCTGCAGTTTTGGCATCTATGAACTTTTGCTAATCGTATATTCACTTGACATTTCTTTCCATAGCACCTATAGCTGTTACATGCTGAGCATCGGCTAGAGCAATTAGCTTGAGCATGTCCTTGTTTTCCGCATTTCATACATGTGAAGAGTGGGCAGTCTTTTCGGATGTGTTCCTTTTTTCTGCATTGTGCACAAATTAATAGTGGACAGGTTCGTTGGGTATGTTCTGTTTTATTACAGACTGGGCATTTGTTATAAGTTGGCTCCAGGTTTGTTTAATCACTTCTTGCATTTTCAATAATTGTGGTTTCTTTATTGAAGAAAGTATTTTCAATAGTTCTTGGGTACAGTACTCCTTGAGGTTGTTGAATACTTGATTGTATTGTGTTTCCGTTAATAACCATGGTTGTGTCATTTGTAGTGGGAATGATTGGAGGTATATCATGGTTGGTTCCAATTCTACTGATACCACTTTGATTTTGGTCAGTTTCGAAGCTTGGACTTCTGTCTTCCATTTTTGCACTTTAATTATTAGTTGTTGAATTAATTCTTTACCGACTAGGTTTGGGTTAATAGTTAAGAAAGTTTCTAATTCCTTTCTTTGTTGTTTATTTGGTCCTAAATATTCTTTCCAATACTTGAATATTGATATTAACTGGTTGGTTAATTCAGGATATGAATTAGGTTTGTTTTGTCCAAATTTGTATTGTAATACTTCTTCAAGTTCTTCAATCTGTAATTCAAATTGTGTTTTCTTTTGCCAACTATATATTTCCTGTATACTCATATGTATACTCTGTTGATTGTTGATTCTTGTATTTCTTTGATTTTAAAGAGGTCTTGACTATTTTTCACTTCCTTAATTTGGTTAACAATTCTGAGGTATATGGTATTTAGATTAGTATCTAAATATAGATCTTTTGCTAATTCTGTGATTTTTTCAATTAGCGTTTCTTTTTCGTTTTCAGTTACTGGGATAGTTTCCTTTGTTGAGATAACAAGTTCTTGTTGTAAGAATACTTCTAGAATTTCTCGATTGTTAAATTCTTTTCTTGTGAGAAGGTTTTGTATATCAATTATTATTCCTCGTATCCAGAGTTTAGTATTTTGTACTTCTTGATTTTCTTGTTGGGCCATATGATGGTGAGTTTTCTGGTGACTTATTTTCAGGGTTCTTTTATACTTTTTAGGGTCATTAATTATTATCCTTATTTTTGTTTATATTTATTTATTATCAGGTGCACGTCAGATTTCCATATCAGTTTCAATACGTGTTTTAGGCTTATCTTTGTTTACGATTTCCTTATCTTCAATCAATAATTCATTTTGCAAACATTATAACATGTTTTCCCATAAGTCATTATTGTTTTGGCGTCTCCAAATGAATTCTAACAGATATGATTGTATCTTATTTTTAGTTCTATTTCTGGCAGGTATTCCGATTTTTATCCCGTTCCACGTTCCTTCAATAGTATTTATATGAATTCTCGTATCTGGATTTACAAAGTATTCAGAATAGTTTACTGTCATATGCTCAAAGTTAAGTTTATTATAAATATTTTTGTATGATCTGAAACAGTCTGAGTAAATAATCGATTCTTGTTCAATGTTATCTTTAATTAGTCTTAATAAGGTATCTTTAGTTTTATCTGGTATTGCTGTTGCAAATATTTTTCTATCAGGTGTCCTTTCTACTCCTGCGAATACCCATGCTCCAATAATGGGTTTTCTGCGGTGATACTTGTTTCTTCCTATTTTGGTTTCATCTATCTCTACAATGATATCTTTCCCTCCTATCTTTTGTTTATATTCTTGTACGTGAGATCCTACTAAGTTTCTGATATTACTTAAATGGTAACTGATTGTACTTGGATGGTTATCGCAATAGATATGCTTGGCATTTTTAATAACCAGTAATAATATATTTCTAATATCTCATTGACCCATATCTTATCTTTTTCAAACTATGAGTTTGTAAATATTGATTGTAATTTTCTACATTTCCAGTTGCCACAAATAAACATTTTGGCCTATCTTGTTTCATTTGTTTCTCACACTAATTCTTGATTAATGATTCCATTTGCTTGTAAATACAGGATACATTCAGATTCATTTTCTAAGATTTTCTTGATTTTGTATCTTGTCGGGATTCCTTTGTTTTTCATTTCTTATTTCTTTTCAATTTATTTTTGGAATTCTTTTCTATAATTTTGCAAACATTTCTTTTTAATGTTCATTTTGATCATCTTTATATACTTGTTTTTTTAAATATATCTTTATTTAGCAATTGTCTTATTTATCCAATTACTCCTTTTCTTTATTTTCCTTTTCAAGCGCTATGGCTTTTACTCTAACTAGTTCCAATATTTTTTCTCTTTTAGATTTTGAAGATTATAGTCACTTTCGCATTGAGCTTAAGGGTTGCATAATCTATATTTTTTATCTTTTTACCAAATATCTTCATGATATTGTTTTTACTGAAGAGCGAAATAGTATGAACATCTATCAACATATAGGCTCTTTTATAGAGAGCATTATTCTTGAAAATTTTACCCTTGGTGAGAGTGAAGATATTTCCATGTTTGATTGGCGCATTTACTAGAATTCTTCTTTTAAGGATCATTCTTTTCAAGAAGTTGTCGATGATTACTGCCATTTCGATGAAACTATTTCTTTAAGGTCTTTAGCCAATTGTCTTTTTGATTTTGAAGCCACTAGTTGTAATAAGAATGAGGATCCTGAATTTCTCACAGTCAGGCCTCCTTTTGGTGAGGTTACTATATCTGACGATGGTCAAGATGTTTATATCATTTTTAATTCTTCTTTAGATCCTTCACTTCTCGAGGTATGGATTTTTGATCCTACTTTTACCAGGGATAATGGTAAGGGTTTTATTATTGGTTTATCATCCAACCGGAGTAAGTTAGATAATATTCTTCTAACTTGCTGTGGTTGTATGTTGGACGAATTCTAATCTCTTATCTTTTTTAGATCTTATTACTGAATATGAAGAAATTTCTTATAAGTGTTGGAATGGTTCTAACCTTTTTCAATTTTTATACTTTAAGGATTATATTAATAATAATGAGGAGTTATTCTTTAACAACGCTGATTCCTCCACTGTTTCTCGTATTGACTATTCTGATAACGAGAGTAACATGCATCTTGATAGTATCTATTTTTTTCTTTGACTGGGAAACCTTTATCTTATTATAATTGTTCTTTTTGTAATCGTTATGTCTGTAATTGTATAGATTATTCTAATGATCAAGATGATTCTGACTTTTATTTTTCCAATTAGTTTTCTTCTTCTATTGTAATATTTATTAAATTTTTTAAGGATTTATTTTCTTTATTATTTACTATTCTTGATAATAAATCTGCTGCCTTATTTTTGGCTCTTGGTATTCTATGTATAATATAATTGAATTCTTGTAAATTCATTATCCAATTTTCAATTGTTCTGCTTGTAACAGTCGTTTTCTTTGTTGCAGATATTCCAGTTGCATTAGTATAAATGTGTATTTCCTGATTACCAATGTAGTGTCACCATTGTTTTAAGAATGTGTATATTGCATACATTTCTCTTTGTGTTGCAAGCCAATTCTGTTGTGTCTGACTTAAGCCTTTTGATCCTAATTCTATAATTCGTCTGTTTGAGGCTGGTGGATTGTCATAATCTTTTTTGAGTTCTTCTTTTAGAAGCCCTTCTCTAAGTCGTTTTTCAGTTTGTTTATAATGCTCTCGCTCTTCATCTTCTTGGTATAATATTGCTCCTATGCCTGTTTGTAAGGCATCACATTCCATAAAGAAAGGTTTGCTTAGATCCGGATATGAAAGATATATATTTCATTTTACTTCTTTTTTAAGATTATCGAATGCTATTTGACATTCATTTGTCCATTTAAATGTAGTATTTCCGGTCAGTTCATATAATGGTACTGCTATATTAGCAAAGTTTAGTATATATGGTCAGAAGTAATTCATGAATCCCATGAAGGCTTGTACTTCAGTTTTATTGGATGGTATGGTTTTGCTGTCGATTAATGCTTCTTTGTTTGCATTTTTTCGTATTTCTTTGTATCGAATTTTACAATTAAGTATAGTAGTTTCTTCAACTAAGAATTCACATTTAGATGGTTTGAGTTTCAGCCCTGCTTTTTTGAGAATTGCTAAAGTCTTCTTTAGTCTATTTTTCATTTCTTCTGGTGAATTCGCTACTATAATCATATTGTCTATATATATTTTTAACCAATCAAATTGTTTAAATAATTTATTTAATTCTGCTATTAAATATGCTGGTGTAGTTGTTATTCCAAATGGTAATCTTTTCCAACAGTATATTCCAAATCTTCCAAATCTACTTGCTGTGTATTTTTGTGATTTTGGGTGTACGTTTAGTTGCCAATATGCCGATTTTAAATCTATGGTAGTATAGTACTTGTATCTACTAATATCTTGTAGAAATTGCATTATGTTTGGTAATGGTTGTTTAAATTTTACCAAATATTTATTTAATCTTCTATATCCTATTACTATAGCTTTTCTTCCATCTTTTTTGGTTATTATTTGCATATTACTTGCCTATTCGCTATATCCAGAATATATAACATCATTTTTTTCTAAATCATCACATAATTCTTTAATAATTTTTTCTTCTTCTACAGTATATTTTCTTATTCCTTGATTTTTATTATTACCAGGAATTTCATGTTCTTTTTTATTCAATATAAATTAAATATCAGGAATTACGTTATTATTTACAGAAGTTCTCATTTCCTGTTTTTCTCTAAATTCATCTACTTATTTTGTTAATACATCTCCAAGTATTTTCCATACTTTATTTCCACATCTTTCTTGTAATATTTTTATTCTTTCTTTTTTAGTTTCTTCTAATTTTTTCGAAGAAAAAAATTCGGGATCATATCCGATTGTTTCTTTTTCATCTACTTGCTCTATATTTCCAATATGTTCATCTTGTTTTATTTGAATATTTTTGTCACTAATATTTATTGCTAAAATGTAGTCTCCATTGGGTCGTTCTTGTTGTATAGCCAATCCTTTGGCTGCTAATTGTATAGGGGTCCCTACTATTCCTTTTTCTTTAGGGTTTAATATTTTAATACTCATCAATGCCATTGGGGGTATGACTGTTTCTTTTTTACTAAATATTTTTTTTTTTTTTTTTTTAATATTTAGGTGACCACTTAGGCCCCTGGCACTTTATTAGTTCAAACGGGTGGG
>CAJVPY010005573.1:0-11334 GCA_910591965.1 Dentiscutata erythropus
ATTAGATGCGCCTTGACAAGCTCTACAAAAGTTTCTTAAGTTAGAAAAGTGATTAACTTAGTATAAAAAAAGTTTTAGATGCATGCACGCCATATTTAGAGACCTCCAATTTTTATAAGTGATTTAAGTCACATTTTATTATGATTATTCTCTGGTTGACTAGTGGATCACCAATTAAACAAGCAGCTGACAAATTTATACTATATACCTACACTAGTCCTCGTATCTTCTACGCTCACTTCTTTAAAGCTAGCTCCTTACACCGAGCACTAAAACATATTAACCATATCTTTAATATAATTAATCGATCTATCTTATTTCATATTTAACATATCACTACTTCTGTTAACAGCATTCTTGACAAAATTAATGCACTTACTCAAGCTACCAATCAACACCTTCAACTTAATGACTTGGAGTACAGCTCCTACACCTATACAAAAACACACCTTAAACAGCTCCATTTAACTTTATATATTGCAAGAAATACTAAAAATAATACTCAAAAAAGAGAAAAAATCCAATATTTTACAAACAAACACTACACCAACTTTCAAAGCAACACAACCAAGATGATTAATAGTATTCTACACCGGCACCAACCCCCTGTCACATTCCATAACATTACTATACCAACTACAATAATCACTAACCCCAGGAAATTAAACAAGAAACATTACAGCACTTCCGTCACTGGACTCAACTCAACCCATTTGACCCCAACCTGTAGATAAAATGGAAACAGTATTATAAAACACTACATATGCACCACTATTAAAACCAATTGAAGCAGACAATAATAACCATAGCACCCAACAACAAAGCAACCGGCCCTCATTAATCTCAAATGAAATACTCAAGAAACTTCCTTATATAGCAATTCTATCATTAGCTAAGATCTTCAATGCCTGTATCAATCTACAAACAACTCCTTCATTATAGCATAAAGATCTAGTTTGGCCCATACTGAAGAAGAAAGGATACCAACCAGAAGACCTCTCCAAGACTCGCTCTATAATACTCATTGCACATATCCGCAAAATCTTCACTAAAATTCTAACCACTTGTATCAACTCTATTCTCATATGCAATGATCTGCTTAATCCTGCAAATAATGTAGCACTCCCACTTACCTCCACTCTACAACTGATCCAACATATCACTCATTTATACGAAAATGTAGATATAAACAAAAAAGAACTTTGGATACTATCACAAGATATGTCCAAAGCCTATGATACCATACATATACTACTCTTAAGCAAAGCCCTCTCTAGAATCAGCATGTCACCCCAAATCATAAATTTTATAGTTCACATCTTCTTGACAAGACAAAACCAAGTTATTACTTCCATCGGCAAAACACTATTCTACAATGTCGAAGATGGTATTAATCAGGGTGAAATAATTTTCCTGATACTCTGGCGCATATATTATGATCCTCTCATCAGCTGTATCTCCAAATCTACACTAGGCTATACCGCCTTTACCATTGTACCAAACTCCACCAAACCCGTACATCTACTACAAATGTAATTGCTTATATAAACAACACTATATAAATTTCATTAAACCGAATATCATTTCAACAAATACTCAGTATTGCATCCTCCTTTTATCAAATGGCCAAAATAACTATAAACTCTAGCAAATCTACTCTCTTTCATAACAACACTACAGACACCTTCCCTATTATCTTCCAAAATCAACTTATTTACAACTTACTACCAAAACAAACTTTTAAATTCCTTGGCACTTTTATTGACCATACTATTAACAATCAATACTCAATTCAAACAATCAAAAAACAATTTTTTACAGAATTGATCAAACTTAATTATGCAAAAGTCACTGAAAAACAAGCCATTTATATCATTAACACAGTTTTGCTCTCCAGATTACACTACCACCTTACTAACACCTACTTGAATCCCTTTAGCTGTCAATGCATTATAAGTCGATATATCACTACTGTCAAGCACAAAGCATCTATCTCTAGACATACTCCTAACCCACTTCTATTCCACCCTCACACTTACGCACTAATGAATACCCACCAATTACAACAAGCACACCATGCATCGATTCTTGAAAACATGCTGAATTCTCCAATTACTCCCCAATTATTCTTTATCTAATTACAACAACTACAAAACGACGCTGCTTTTAACAAATCTATTCTAACTGACCAATCTCAATTCACCTTCAAAGAATACAAAACTTTCACCGCACAACTCATTCTCAATATGCACTGACTTAATATCCAATTTACTTGGCCATCCAACCCTAATTCATCCCTCTCAATACACCTGGCACACCTATCAATTCTATTCTACACAATATTAAACACAACACTCATATCAAACACCAGCTTAACAAACATAATATAACAGCAATCGAACAATTTACAAACCATGACAATATTGCAATGCTTGACTGGAAAAGCTTTCATCATAATATCCAAAAAATACCATGCAGCCGTATTCCAAAATGGTTCAATACAATTAAAGACACTATTAGTGAAATAGCATCCTCTATCTTCAACCTGATATATTCAAATCTCTTCATATGGACCCCAGCAAATACTTTATCATGCTGGATCATAACTTCCGATTATACTTTTGGTAGAATAATCTCCTCTAAGGACAACACAACATTGGAACTTAAACCAAACAACTAACAGTCTAACTCTCTGTAATTTATATACCCTTTATGACTATACTACAAAGAATATTTAATGTTCATTTTGAACTCCACAAATTGCTACTTACCAAATCCAAGTATTTTCAAAACACATCTGGCATGGCAACTTAGCCAATTTCAGCATCTTACCCCACCTACCAAATTTAAATCTAAATCAACCTGCTACATACCTCGTAACCACTATTATTTCTTCGACATAGCCCAGACGCATAATGATTATGCAGAACACATCTGGAATACTTACCTCTTCTTTCCCAATTCCAAATCTATACATGCACAAATGGCTATAATTTCTACCAGAAAAACACCATCATCACTTACTGCAAAGCTCACTTTCAACTATCACAACACACAATTATCTATACAAAATACTACTTGGCCCAACCTAGCAAAAATCACTATTACAACATTATATACACTAATTACAATCATACTTTCTGATTCACACATTCACCTAAAAACGAACTCTATATTTTTTATTAAAATATTCTCTCTTCTACTAGACACCTCACCTATTATACCTTATGAGATCTGTAAAAATGACAACATTAGCTACCTGATTGCTACCAGGGCAGCTATTCATGCTAAATTCATATCAATAACTACCTACTATGCTAAAATTAACACCACACTACAACATAACGATCATATCCTATATACAGAAATTGACCTATCACTGCTTATTCACAACACCTACTTTCAAAGATTTAATCACAATCTAACTTCAGACAACATAAAAACAACAATCAAAAAACTTTATATTGCAACCAATATAGACTCATGGTACACTCTAAACAGAATTCAAAGATCAGTAAAAGCTACTTCAAAAATTTGTTGGGACCCAATCTTTCAATACTTAAGGTTCAATGATCAACTACGACAACGCTATACAGACCCTAAAACATCAACAAACAAAAATTTCAAGTTTAAAATTATGATGAATAAGCTACCCAATCAAGTCAATTTATTCAAACACCACCTCCTCAAACACTCTTTGCCTTGTTGCAAACATTGCAATAATGCAATAAAAATGAATGCACATTGGATTACTTGTTCTACTAATACAATTGATCTATCTACACTACTAACCAACACTTATAACCTAATTTGCATCCAAATATAACATAAATATCCTAAATACTAACAACTTTGTCCAAGCATACCATAGAATTCATATACAGAACCAAATATCTGTTGGAATAATAACTGAAGAAATGCTTACACCTAGTGATGTCATGTCCAATAGTCCAACAACAAAAATTAAATGTTGGATGTTAGAATTTGGACTTAATATATATCCAATGTCCAATTGGATATTGGACATCACATGACTTTCATTATATATGATTGGGCAATATTTGGATTACATTTAATTGTGCTAGTACTAGGCTAATGCGTAGCATTGTGTGTCCGGAGCACATGACGATTATTATATAACACAAACACGTAAGCATGCATATTTTTTGTAGTACTAAATTACAAATTTAAACACGCGTGCAGACAGACAAGAATTTTCAAAGTTACAATTTTGATAAATAGCTTAGAAGTGAATCAAAAATGTAACTATTGATGTATCAAGATCGTAACTTTTGTATTACCATGACTAAACACTAAATGTCCTCCGCTACGCTCCGGACAATTATATAATTTCAACCAATCAAATTTATAGATTAGAGCAAGGTCTAAAAAATTAGGTCCAAGAATTTTGTTTGGATGTTTGGATTGGATGTCCAATTCAAAGGTGTCCAAGTGTCCAATTTTGTCTAATATACATCACTGCTTACACCTATCTACAACTATAAATTAGCTATAAATCTCTCACCCAAACTTTATCACAATATACTTGTAGAATTACAAAAGTCTATTTGAATCCCAAGCAGGATTCCTTCTCCCAATAATAATACTACAATCTCTTCCTTTCCACCAAACTTGGTGTTAGAAACCTTACCTCACCTTACAACTGAAGAACTCCAATTATGAAGCAAATTTCACACTTGGCAAAAAGACTATATTAACTTCAACTCATCCCCTCATTTAATTCTAAACTCATAGTTTAGAGGTCTTTCAGCCTATCTAGCTAAGGTTAAGATCTAGAGTAAAGTAGCTCCATCCTCACTTCCCTGAAAATTTATGTATACTTACTTTGTAAACTCTGCATAATAAATAATAAAGGAACTGAGAAAAAGACCTCACTTAAAATATATATATATATATATATATAATTCTACCAGTTCTGACATGTTACAGTTGTCCTCCCATACAATCACACAGTTGGGCACATAGTAACTTTTTTTAAAAATATGCTTACAAAGGGGTTGTGCTTATATGAAGGTATTTTTCTTATAAATTAAATAATAATTTGGCCTCAATAATAATGTGATTACCTATGATATGATTATATGAGAGGTGACTATATGGAGGGACAACTGTATTTAATAATTACAAGACTAAAAAAAAAAAATCAATTAATTTTAATATACTCAACTGAATTAAATGCTTTCTAAACATTTAATATAATTAGTAATCATGTACAAAAATTCAAAAATATTGGGACTGAAGTAGTTGCAATTTCTTGTAATTTACAATTTTTTTATTTGGCTTGAAGGTTTGTACTATTCTCCTCCTATATAGTCTCTTCATATATAATTACTTTATAGTAAAACTCTTTTTATAATCATGCCAAGGCCTGCAACACTTTACTAATAAACTTATAAAAAAATACTTCTTTATAAGCATATCATAGTAAATATCTTTATACAATCACACAATTTGCATGATATAAACTGTATGATTATAGAAGAGGAAGACAGTAATTATTATTTTATTTATTAACTCATATTATATAATAAACTTTTAAAAAATTTTTTTTAGCAAAATACTATGTAGTCAGGGTAGCATCATGCTAAACTAATTTATAGCACTTTCAAAAAGATGTGACCTATAGTTTATGTGATGATCAGAGAAAATTTTTGAAATATTAAATTGTTTAATAATCTATATTTTTGATCAGTTAAGTTTATATTTATTCAAAATTGGTAAAAAAAAATCTACAAAATATAGAAGTTATACCTTTTTAAAAGTATAACAAAAATTTTTTAATTGAATTTTTTTTTTTAAAAAAAAAAATTTGATAGCCATATCATATGCCTGCTTTATTAATAAGGTACTACATTTCTGAAGAATTTGTCTAAATTACATCATACCTTATAGCAAAAAATCTAGAATGTGACTCACTCAGTTTCCAATTAAATCTATGTGTGACCTGCCAAAGATAAGTTCAATTTTCCTAGTTAGGTTCAGCTTACTTTACTTCAACTAATCCATCCCCGGATCACTGACCTGGTTCACCAGCCTGTTATGACTACCTTCTTTTTCAACCTTCTTCTCCTAGCCTTCTAGGTAGAAGAATTACCAACAAAAAACAAAAGAAAAAAAACAAATATAAAATAAAAGGAAAACTAAAAAAGGGAAAAAGTCTAAACTAAACAAAACTAAAAAAAACAAACAAAGTAAAAAGGAAACAAGAAGAAAAAGGCCGAAAAAAAAATAGCTATAACAATACTATTATTGTCTGTATTAGGCTATAAAAATTATATAATGTTGTATAAAAAAAAATCCAATCTAACACTATATGTATTAAAAGAAGTGGAAAGAAAAAAAAATCTAATATTAAGAAATTTTTACACGTGATCCCTCTAATCCCCTATACTATAAATAGTACCACTGTTATTGTTTATTTGGCAGAGCAGAATTTAAATAAGCTCGTAAGAGATTCTATTTTGGTAGACACGTTCTAATTTAAAAGATGTAAACACTGCCGATCTTTTGAAGAGGGTATGCCAAGTTTTTTACTTTTTGGCTAAAAAAATTCCAAAACTGCAAGAATATATTTGTAGGTATATGGTTGCGGGTACTTCTAATATTTTTAAAAAGTGTATTGGACTACTAGAACTTTGTTGTATCCCCTGTGTTCTCCTTTGAAATAACAGCCAACTTACTTCAATGATGAAAATGAGCGAGTTCACTACTGCACTTTGCCAAGATTTTTTATACAAGAGCACTACCTACTAGTTATCTTGTATAATAATGCTTCTGGCTTGCATGCTGAACATCTAATTTAGAGGAGTTCTTTAAAGAAGCAGTTAACCTTTAGACAAACTGCAAGAAGGCCACATCTTTCTAACAAGAGTTCTGTTTTCTATTTGCTAAATTTTAGGTATAAGTGATCGTCAGGGAAATACCAGCTTTTTTTAATTAAATTAAAAAATTTAAGTTATTTTATTTAATTAGTTAATATTTTTTTTTTGTTACAAGAACTAACTTATTTTATCTTATTCTTTAGATTTTAAAATTGGAAATGGTGATTGATTTTGATGTGTTACCTATAGTCTGGACATTAGCAGCAGAATGAAGTATTACTTGTTTTTTATAAATGTTTCCATAATACCAATAATTTTCCTCTGGAATAGGCGAGTAAACAGATTTAGGAATTTGTATTGTTGGAAAAGCTATCTAAGTTACAAAAGAAGCTTTTGCTATTTTGTACAATATAAAAATACATGTTGGATTTCTTTTCTTCCAATTGGAAAATCAGTTGAATGTTTCTTTATCAGAACAAAGTTACAAATTATCGTTATACTAGCCAATGCGTCCTGTTAACTGTGTAAATAAAGGTTTGGTGCTATGTTTGCTATATCATGTGCAAAAAAAGAGTATAATTGGTTCTTTATTGACAAAAGACATCAGAAGTTTAGTAAATACCTGATCAATAACTAATTGAATCTATATTATTTAGTTAATCACATTTTGTAGACAATTTATTTCACTGACAAATCATTTTATCAACAAGTTTATTTCATATAAGTACCACCAAGAGAAAACCTGCAAATCTTATTAGATAAAATTTGCAAGTTTCTCTTGGCTGGTAGTATTTATATATAAACTATAATTTACCTTTAGTAACAACAAGAATTATTTTGTTGATAAAATAAGCTTTTGGTGAGATAAACCTGTCTATAAAATGAACTGCCTAAAATAATTTCTGTAAAGTTAACTTGTTTGTAAACCAAGATGTCTATGAAGAAATAGCATTAGATCAAGATAACTATGGTAAGTATCTACCCAACTTAAAATTGTAGAATGGTACTTGAGTGAAACAGAGATCCGGTCTTTATAGTAATAAGTGTCTCTTTTTTTTTTAATTTATCAGAACTAATCTTTTTTTTTCTATTTTCTTCAGATCTTCTTCAATCTTCTTTATGAACTAAAATTGTGTAACAATCAAGTTTGCTCGACAATCACTTCGCAGACACAATAATTATTTACTGAAAGTTTATTTCACTAATAGTTTATTTTACTGAAGTTCATTTCATTGACAAGTTTTTTATAAGTTATACAACTTTAACTCTAATTCTAATCTGATTCTAATGATATTAACCATAATTACTTTGCCTGTAAATAAGCTTCAGTGAAATAAATGCTGGTGAAACTGAACTTGTTGGTGAAATTGGATTATTTAAAACTTCAGCAAAAATGACTTTTATACTTTTGATTACTCAAGAGATGTTGGCTTTTGCAGAATTCAAAATTATGGTAAATTGTTAGTAAAATGCAGTATCTATGATGAGATTGTCGATGAAATAATACAGATCTAATTTTTTTTTTCTTAGCTTCATTGTAATACAAGATGGTTCTGAAATAAGATTTAAAACTAGAATTTATTTAATATTAAATACCAGTTTTTATTTTCCTTTTTATTGTTTTTTTTTTTTAGAAATACTACTTTTTTTTTTTTCTGGAGCTCTTTATTCAGAAAGATTTGAATAATTCAAATAGTATGAGTGAAAGATCTTAAAAATAACAAATAGTTAAAATAGCAAGAGATATTAAACTAATAGAAAGTCTTGGCAACTATAATCTTAAAAATAGTAGCAAGACTAGTAAACAAACCAATAAGATTATTACAGACTACCTAGTATTGTTTTATTATTTTCTTATTTAGATTATTGTGGCATATTGGAGCCAGAGTGAGATTATTTTCTTATTTAGATTATTGTAGCATATTGAAGCTGGAGTGAGTTAAAAGCTCCCAGAGAGTTTAAGACTCTAAGCTAAATTTATGAATATATAAAAGTGTAGTTTTGGTCTGATATATTGATTTATATTAATAAAGAGAAACTTTAAACCTGTAAATTATATATGCACCTTAATTACTATTTGTTTATAATTAAGGCTAAATTGGTTCAAAACCCTATAAGCTCTCCCACCGGTCCATGTTTATGTCTGTGTGACAATACTACTATTTAACATGATATTGTTATATCTAAAGTTACTATCTATCTAAAGTTGCAACTTTAGATATATTAAGTTGTATCTAACCAGAATTATATATATGAAGATCTAATTTCAAGGGCTTAATTTTAGTTAGATTAACTTTATATATCTAAAGTTGCAACTTTAGATAGATGGTAACTTTAAATATGACACTATTATAACAACAAGCTTGTACTAATGCTCATATTTACGTATTCTAAATACAGCACTACTGTATTATAGCATATAGTTAAAATACCAGAAATTTTAGATAAATAGTGGTTGATTATAAATATAGTTGTATTATAGTTTCATTAATTATATAAGCTAAATATAGTATTATATCCTAAAGATTATGATAATTGAATTACTTTACAAATAAATTTATTAATAAATATTAATTTACTGCATTATTAAGTTGCTAGAAGAGAATTCGATGTTCATGCAAACAAAGGCAGGGAAGGTGTCTGATGATCAAAGATGTCATGAGTGGGTAATTATCAACAAAGAGAATTCAGAGTCAATAGTTGGTAGAATAAGGAAGAAAAGAAAGTTACAGGTTTTAGTTGATCACTGGGTTCCTGAGACCTCAACCTATAGTAAAGGCATTTTGAGAGAGTGCAAATGTTGTAAGTTGAGTCAAGTAGCTGAGCTTGATACTTGTTAACAGTGGGTAAAAAAGAACAAGATTTTAGGAGCAATTCCCAAGATAAATATTAAAAACAAAGAGAAGGTGCTATTGCTGCTAGAAGAGATTAAAGGTTTCAAGTCAGAGAGTAGTGGTTTAACTAAAAGAGAAAGCGAAAGAGAAATATGTAGTGTAGTGGTGATGGACTCTCATAAAAAAAGTTTAATTATAGAGCAGGGTTTTGATCACGAGCTTGAGGCGCTATTAATACAGCAAGTGGAGGGAAACTGTAGTAGAAATATAGATAGTAGTATATATTATACAGATGGGTCTTTGATTAAAAGTAGCATAGATTGTAGGATAGGTGCAGAATGGGTATAGGTAGACAATTTGGAGGAAACAATACTTGCGGAGGGAAAAATCAGATTTGGTAAATAGCCATTGTTAACAAAGGCTGAATTAGTTGCGGTGCTAATGGTAGTGTTGATAGCCAGATGCAGAAGTGAGATTGTAGTCAAATTAGATAGTGCGTGGCAATTGCAAGCCTAGAAGACACGACGACGCTTACAGATATAAGAGTGTGGAGTAAGAAGCAGAATGCTAGTCTAGTAGTGAAAATTAAAAATATATGTAGATCAAAGGGTTTAGTTCTTTAGCTGGTCAAAGTGAAAGCACACAATAAAATAAAATGGAATGAAAGAGCAGATCAATTAGCTAAAGAAGATGCCCGCTTAACTTGGTGCTCGATATTATCTTTGGAGAAAAATCATCGCAAAAGATTTTCAGTTCATCTCAATAAAACACCAGTAGAAGTTACAACAAGAAAACTAGTCAAGATGTTGGTGAGTTTCAAAACTAGTGCAGAGTGGCATAACTCGAAAGCTATCAGATCATATGAGAATGAGATAGTTTCAAATCGTAGCTGGAAGGCTTTGTAGTAGCAGAACAAGAAAGCAACTAGAATTAGGTGCAAGTCACATGTAGCCTTCCAAATTAAATGTATTAATAATAGTTTACTAGTTCTAACTGTATTGAAGAGAAGAAAACCCGAAATATATTTAGACAATACATGCATAAGTTGCAAGTGTGCAAAAGAAGATTCTAACCATCTGGTAGAGTGTACAGGGTACATCAATTACTGGGGTATTGTAGAGGAGGTTGCATACTTACTCGCATAGAAGTAGTTAGATCGTGCACATAAACGGACAATATTTGTTGAGAGGTTTGGTTTGTTGATTGGCAGTAATACAACTAAGAAGAAGTTCAAGTGGAGAAGAGACTATATTAGAGGACTTATACCCAATGATGTGGTGGTGGAGTTGTTAGATTTAGAGCTACCTAAGAAGATTGTAAACCTAGTGCTTAGTAGTTATACAGCACTTGTAGAAAGTAGCTTTCTCGATGAAATTTGGCGAATTAAATGTAACGCAGTTGCTGAGTGGAAAAAGAAAATTGGTATAGATATAGCAATGAAGAGAAGTAACCCAAAAAGTTCTGTCAAAAAGGGTACTATTACTGTTAAAATTTCAACATTGAGAGTTGGGGAAAACAAGAGTAAAGGTGAAACAAGTGGTGCAATTAAGTCAATAAGTAATGAGAAAGAAGCAGAAGTTATGCAGTTATTTGAGAAAGGTGTTGTTGAATGGGTTGAAAATGGATCAACCCCATTTTGGTTTAGTTCTTGATAGAGC
>CAJVPY010005574.1:0-11334 GCA_910591965.1 Dentiscutata erythropus
AAGTCAGATGATATATGCAGTGTATATGTAACGATACATTTAATGATTGACCAATCAGAATTAAAGCCCTCTATGCTATAGTGACCTGGTTGTGTGTGTGTCTGCAAATTAAGGGTTTTGATTGGTTTATTGATAAAAACGAACATTTGCTCCGAAAATACCCATTGTCGGACTGATCCGTGATAAGTCCTTCGGACCTTAAATGGTTTCCATTACAAAACTAACATAACCTTCTCTAAATCACTTATGCAACCACAATAGTCTGTAAGTACAGTAACTGACCTTTTTACAGCAAATCACTATACAAATCACGATAAGCACATTACAAAACTAACATAGTAAGTACAGTAACCGAACTTTTAACATAAAATCACCATACAAATCACGATAAGTTCGCTACAAAACAAACAGCCTTAACTAAATCACTTATGCAACCACAATAGTCGGTAAGTACAGTAACGAAATGTTTACAGCAAATCAAAACTATACAAATCACGATAAGTCCATTATAAAACTAACATAACCCTATCTAAATCACTTGTCACCACAGAAAGTAAGTACAGTACCAAATTTTTTTACAGCAAATCACTATAAAACCACGATAAGTCCATTATAAAATTAATCCTATCTAAATCACAGTTAGTAAGTGCAGTAACCGAACTTTTTATACAAATCACGATAATTACAAAACTAATATAAAATCGCTTATGCAACCACCACAATGGTTGGTAAGTACAGTAAATCGAACTTTTACAGCAAATCAAAACTATACAAATCACGATAAGTCCATTACAAAACTAATCTAACCTATCTAAATCACTGTCACCCAGGGAGTAAGTATGGTAACCGAACTTTTTACAGCAAATCACTATACAAATCACGATAAGTTCATTACAAAACTAACATAACCCTATCTAAATCATAGTAAGTAAGTACAGTAACCGAACTTTTTATTATACAAATCACGATATGATCTCAATCAAAACGATACATAAGTGAGATCCGACAAATTGTTACACGAAATAATAAAATAATAGGTCATGTCTAATCGTAGCATGGGTGTCATTAATCAAACGTATACAGTATTACTTTTTATTTTGATAAAAAATAATAACTCCCATGCTACGATTAGACATAACCTATTATTTTGTCATTTCGTGTAATGATTTGTCGGATCTCGCTATGTGTCATGTTATCCCAACTAACATAACCCTATCTAAATCACTTATGCAACCACAATAGTCGGTAAGTACAGTAACCGAACTTTTACAGCAAATCAAAATTATCTAATCACGATAAGTCCATTATAAAACTTTACATAACCCTATCTAAATCACAATTAGTAAGTACATACCCGAACTTTTTACAGCAGATAACTGTACAAATCACGATAAGTCCATTACAAAACTAACATAACCCTATCTAAATCACTTATGCAACACAATAGTCTGTAAGTACAGCAACCTAACTTTTTACAGCAAATCACTATATAAATCACGATAAAATTATTACAAAACTAACATAACCCTATCTTAAATTACTTATGCAACCACAATAGTCGGTAAATACAGTAACCGAATTTTTTACAGCAAATCACTATATAAAAATCACTACACAAAACTAACAAAATCCTATCTAAATCACAGTTAGTAAGTATAGTAACCGAACTTTTTACAGCAAAATTAATATAACCCTATCTAAATCATTTATGTTACCATAACGAGTAAGTACAAATAACCGAGCTTTACGATAAGTCTATTACAAAACCAACATAGCCATTTATGTCACACAGCGAGTAAGTACTGTTACCGAGCTTTTTACAGCAAATCACTATACAAAGTCCATTACAAAACTAATATAGCCCTATCTAAATCACAGTTTAGTAAGTTCAGTAACTGATCTTTTTACAGCAAATCACTATATAAATCACGATAAGTCCATTACAAAGCTAACATAACCCTATCTAAATCACAGCGAGTAAGTACAATAACTGAACTTTTTACAGAAAATCACTATACTAACATAATCCTATCTAAATCACTTATGTCACCACAGCTCGTAAGTACAGTAACTGACCTTTTTACAGCAAGTCACTATCTAACCACTTATGCAACCACAGCAAGTACAGTAACCGAACTTTTTACAGCAAATCACTATACAAACATGATAAGTCCGTTAAAAACTAACGTAACCCTATCTAAATCACTTATATCACACAGCGAGTAAGCACAGTATCCGAACTTTTTACAGCAAATCACTATGTAAATCACGATAAGTCCATTATAAAACTAACATAACCCTATCTAAATCACAGCTATTAAGTACCGTAAAGTACCCAAACTTTTTACAGAAAATCACTATACAAATCACAATAAGTCCATTACAAACCTAACGTAACTCTATCTAAATAACCTATGCAACCACAATAGTCTGTAAGTACAGTGGCTGAACTTTTTCAGCAAATCACTATACAAATCACGATAAGCACCATAGCGTGTAAGTACCTACAGTAATTGGACTTTTTACAGCAAATCACTATACAAATCACGATAAGTCCATTAAAACCTAACATAACCCTATCTAAATCATTTATACAACCACAATAGTTCGTAAGTACTTTTATAGCAAATCACTATATAAATCATTGCAAAACTAACACAACCTATCTAAATTACTTTATGTCACCACAGAGAGTAAGTACAGTAATCTCACTTTTTACAGCAAATAACTATACAAATCGCGATAAGTCCATTACGAACTCCTATCTAAATCACTTATGCAACCGCAATAGTCTGTAAGTACAGTAACCAAGCTTTTACAGCAAATCACGATAAGTCGATTACAAAACTAATTAACTCTATCTAAATAACTTAAGCAACCACAATAGCCTGTAAGTACAGTAACCGAACTTTTACAGCAAATCACTATACAAACCATGATAGGTCCATTACAAACCTAACATAACCCTATCTAAATCACTTATGTCACCACAGCTGGTAAGTACAACATCCGAACTTTTCGCAGCAAATCATTATAAATCACGATAAGTCTATTATAACCTATCTAAATCACTAACGCAACCACAATAGTCTGTAAGTACAGTAACCGAACTTTTTATAGCAAATCACTATAAAATCACGATAAGTCCATTAAAAAACTAACATAGCCCTATCTAAATCACTTATGTCACTACAGCGAGTAAGTACAGTAACTGAACTTTTTACAGAAAATCGCTATACAAATCACGATAAGTCCATTAAAAACCTATCTAAATCACAGTCAGTAAGTACAGTAACAGAACTCTTTACAGCAAATAACTATACAAATCACGGTAAGTCCATTACAAAACTAACATATCCAAACCACTTATGCAACCACAATAGTCTGTAAGTACAGTAACTGAACTTTTTATACAGCAAATCACTATACAAACAATGATAAGTCCATTACAAAACTAACATAACCCTATCTTAAATTACTTATGCAATCACAATAGTCGGTAAGTACAGTAGCCGAACTTTTTACAGCAAATCACTATACAAATCACGATAAGTCCATTACAAAACTAACATAACCTTATCAAATCACCTATGCCACCATAGTAAGTAAGTACCGTAACTTCATTTTTTACAGCAAATCATTATACAAATAAGTTCATTACAAAACTAACATAACCTATCTAAATCTCTATGTCATCATAGCAAGTAAGTACAGTGACCGACTTTTTATGTAAGTCCATTACAAAACTAATCTAATCACTTATGTCACCACAGCGAGTAAGTAGACAGTAACCGAACTTTTTATAGCAAATAATGATAAGTCCATTACAAAATTAACATAGCCCTATTTGAATCACTTATGCAACCACAATAGTTGGCAAGTACAATAACAGACCTTTTTACATACAAATCACGATAAGCCTATTACAAAACTAACATAGTCCTATCTAAGTCACTTATGCAACCGCAATAGTCTGTAAGTACAGTAACTGAACTTTTACAGCAAATCACTATACATGCTAATTCTAATGCAATATTAATTGTATGTTGTTAACTCTTGATAGACGGTATATATTATTCATTAAATTTTTGGCTCTTGAGTAAATTATAATTCTATTTTTCAACAATCTATTAAGACTTGAGAAAGAATTTCATAATTGGACAAGTGATAATTATGACATTGATCAACTAATTCGACAAACGCAACTTAATGCAAAGAAATTTAGAGACATTATTGAATGGATACCCTTTAGCAAATTTATAAATATAAAGTATCTTGCTAAAGGAGGCTTTTCCACTGTTTTTAAAGCAGTATGGATTGACGGATATATTACAGGAATTAATTATTTGGGAAATAAATGGGATAGAAAGGGGCAAATAGATGTTTGTTTAAAAAGCCTTGATACTAAAGATATAAGCCGAGAATTTTTCGAAGAAGTACGTTCGAACCTTAATTTATGCTCACTAAAGTATTGTAATCTTATTATCCTAAATAAATTTTAGGTTGAAAATCAACACAAACATGGAGGCGATTCGGCAATTGCGATTTATGGAATAACTAAGAACCCAAAAGATGGTAACTATATGATATGCGAAGCAAGGAAGTCTCCGAAAATTGTTAGATAGTAAATATGATGAATTGGACTTTTAAAATAGCTAACCTATATTATAAAGCCGATGGGCTAAAGACAATTAATGAAGCCAAATTAGTGCATAAAGATTTTCATTCTGGAATATAATTAATCAAAATATGTTAATTCTTTCATTACCGATTTTGGCTTATGTAGACCAGTGTCACAAGACTCAAGTTCTAAAGCACTTTTTGGTGTGCTTCCCTATATTGCACCAGAAGTATTGTATACAAATGGAAAGGAATACACTCAAAAATCAGATATTTATTCTTTCGGAATAATTATGTCAGAAGTTTTTACTGGATATCCTCCATATCATGATGTTCCACATGATTTGGGCCTTGCATTTAATATTTGTGAAGGTCTCAGACCTAAAATTAGATGTGAAGTTCCTCAACTACTTTTGGATTTGATGAATAAGTGCTTAGACGCAGAACCTCAAAACCGACCAGTTGCTGGAGAATTGTTTAGTACGCTGAAAAAATTTTTTAAAGATTTAAAAGATACAAAAACTGAATTATATAAGCAAGTTAAAAATATTAAGGACTTAGAGAAAAGTCTCTTAATATATGATCAAGTCAAATCAGCACGATTCATATATCAGACACATCCACAAGCTATTTACACAAGTCGACTTTTGAATCTTTCAAAACTCCCTAAACCAGGTAATAACATTTATTCATATTTTTTAAAAGTTAGTAATATGTTATTAATTGTAAAAATTCTGAATCTGTCAATTATAGTAAATGCAGGTAATGATATTCATTTTCTTAAATTGAAGTTAAACTATATCTTTATTACTGTATATTTATATGTATATATTTTAGCAAGCCAACCCAGTCAACTCATTAATTATGTTGAAGTTCCCGATGGTAAGTTATATTTGATTCACTTATAATTAATTAACAAATTTATTGCTTATTTTTATATTGGTATTTAGATTATTAAATCAAGTAAAAAGAATTTATTAAATTGGATGCATTCTATTTATTATTGTCATGCTACAATAATTCAATAATTGATTATATATTTGTGTACGTATCTAAAGGTTGGCCCAATCGAGGTTAAAGTTGGCCTAGCTTAAAGTTAGTGTTGGATAGTTAGTTGTTAGAGAGTTCTACTAAAATCATATTTACTAAAAAGGCGTTACAAAATAAAAATTATTAAATTTAAATGTATCTAAATTTATTGTCGCGGCTGATGAAATTTGAACCTATTTATATACGAAATTTTAAAATTTTTTTGCGTGTTGTTTCTGCTTTTTTATTAGGGTTAGGTTAGGATGGTAGATTTGATATATTTTTTTTTAAGAGTATAGGTGAATTTTAGCAGGGCTTATGTTTTTAAATCAAGTCCCCAAATTTCAGCATCAGACAATTTCAGCTTCAAGCCGCGACATTTATTAAACTACATATTGAAACAATAAATATTAAAATTATTTATTAATGTGTTATAACATGCTAGATAACAAAAAGGTATTTAATTCTCTGTTAAGTATGATGTATAATCTTTAAATATAAATGTGCTAGCTATTATATAGACAAAAGAACACCAATATGTTTCTAGTAAAGTGATACTGAAAATAAAATAAATAAAGTGTAACGGTGAAGTTTCACTAATGTTAGATTATTTGCATTGTATTAAATTTATTTAGTCATTAATCATATTGGACGATGCAAATTAGCCCATGCCTTCCTATAATACATGGTATAGGCGGGCATATGCTAAAAACATTGTAGCACTGGCAAAAGTTCAAGGCATAATAAAAAAAAATTACAGGCACTTGGACACTAGTATTTCTGCCCGGCATAGTGCCAATTGTGCCCAGCATGTTTACTAGGCCTCCGCATGGGCCGGGTAGGGCCGGGTAATAGAAATACCCTAGCCCTACCCGTTTGTGTAAGGGCTTAACTTTTGAGCCCTTACCCTTACCCTAGGGCCCAAAACCCAATACCCTAACCCGGCCTGTCAGGCCCACAGGTACCCATGGACTACCCGTGGGCCTAAATATACCTATGTAAAATTACAAGTGCAATAATAAAACCTGCTAAGTATTGCTACCAAAATTAGATACATACGTTCAGAGCTTAAATTTATTAACTGATAATATGAATTATACCTAAATATAGTTGTTAGATGAAACCTTGAGGTTTTGCACTGATGAAATGCGAATTCTAGTTTCGTCTTTCGTCAACTAAAATCTCAAATAACAAAATGACAAAAGGTGACGAAATTGGCGAAAGGTAACAAAACTAATGAAAGGTGACTAAACTGGTGAAAAGTGATGAAACTGATAAAACTGCAAAGAGTACGAAACTAATAAAAGATGAGAAACAGAAACAAGTATAAGTACGGGCGCCACTAGCTTTTACATTTATGTTTATATAAGACTAAAATTTAAAACATACAATTATATCAATTTTAATAAGTAATTGATCAATTAAGTAAATTAGTACAATTAAGATTATTCCACATATTTCTGTATATCAATATCAATTAAAAAAAATATATTATGCCTATTGGCTAAATCAATAAAAGACTTTTTATTAATAAATTAGCACAAATAATAAAAATTAATAAGAGGTATGTACATACATTGTTCAATTATAATTTTCTGTAATTGGCTTTTAAAACATAAATATACAAGCCGGGTCAAGCCAATAAACATCTTTAGCATTAAACATAGATGCTAATAGCTTATTTGCTATTTATAATTTCTGTAGTTGGCTTTTTAAAACCAAATATACGTACAAGTCAACAAACATCTTTAGTATTAAATATAAATAAAAAGCTTCATTAATGATTTATTGACGAGTTAAATATCTAAAATTATAGAAATAATTTTATTATTTTTATTGATAGCTTTATCTAGACCAAAATTTCAGTAGTAATTTTTTAGCAAGAGAAGTAGGGATTCACTATTATTATAAAGTTTCATCAATCCAGTTTTTTTTTTGTTTGTTTTTTTTATTTTGGCGAGAGGGAGGTTTTTTTTTAGTACTAGGGTTTCATCATTTTGAATTTGGGTTTCATCTTTCATTAGCAGAATTTGAGGTTTCGTCTTTTGTCAGGGTTTTGTAATTTTGGGACTTAGGTTTCGTCTAACAACTATATACCTAAAGTAATATAGTATAAGGTGTAAAAGTAATTGAGTATATAGGATATAATTAATTATTATACTCACATGTATAGTAAAGCTATCATACTAGTACATAGTAAAATAAAATTAATGCCTTAATAAACAGAGCTTAGAATGTTATAGAATATACTGTAATATCTATATAACTAATAGGTACTCATGGTATAGTAATGGGTAATACCCTAACCCTACCCATTTGTGTAAGGGCCTCACATTTGAGCTCTTACCCTTACACTAGAGCTTAGAAATCAGTGTATAGCCTGGCCTTCATGGTACTACCTGTGGGTACCCATGGGCCTACCCGGCCTGTGCGAAGGTCTAAAAAAAAATCAACAAATAATAAATAAAAAAATAAAAAAAAGAATCATCACCAATATGTATCCAGCTTTAATTATAATGATTCCAGACCCAAAGCCGATTCTATTTATGAAAAAAATAGAAAGAAAAAAATTAATAAAAGATCAATATAGCTGACATATTTTTGATTACTTAGTTGATTTGTTACCCTAATCCTCAATATATTTAGCAAGTCCTATCAATTCAAATTAATAAAGTAGCCTAACAAGAAAAAGACATTAATTACAACTTCTAAGAAGAAAAAAAAGTTTTATGTATCTCAATACACCCAGCACGTTCTTACCTTAAAAATTACATGATCTTTGGTACAACAAAGCAATATATACAAGACAAAGACAAAATGTTATTTCGAATAGCTAGATAAAAAAAAAAAAAAAAAAAAAAAGTTTCCGGCTCAATAAAATACTTGAATACTAATCAACTATATATTATATAATTCTAATTGATAAAACTTAAGTTAAATATTTTTAATCAATAAAACTCATACTGTTATATTTGTTAAGCTAAAAAACTCTTGTAAAACAAAGCAATGAAACTAACCAAATAAATATAAGAAAAAATAATATTAATAAAATATGCAATAATAAAGCATAAACATAACAAATGACAGCTGATCGTTTAAAATCATGTTTAATACTTTACTAAATTTTGATCAATATTGCCTCTAAGTTGGGAGCAATATGCATTATCTTTGGTATTATATAAAGTATACTAGACGATGACACCAAATGAACCAAGCGACAATGCATAAACTGAGCAAGCAACAAAAAGTAATACTGTAATACTAAAAAAAATTGAAATAAAAAAATTAATATATAATTAACTTATTTGCTATATACGTTTTGTCTAAATTTGCTCTCTAAGTAAAGTTTTTAGTGATACTAATCTATACTGATCTTTTTTTACAGAAGATATATGAAGAGTTAAAGAACACTATAATGTGTTTAAAAAAAAGTTTATTATGTAAACCACAAGTTGCCAATTAACAATATAGTTTTATATAGTAAGGGTTACTTTAAAAAATTTTTTTTATGTTGTGTAACTTAGAGATATTCAAGCCAATCAAATCGAATGTCCACCATGCTTCTCCAAAAAGAAGCTTGTCTTATGTTCTTTAACAATAAATTATTTGGTGACAATATATACAATGGATCCATAGGAATCTTAACAAAACTTATTAATGATAACAATATTAAAGTAATCTTTTCAACTTTTTTTAACATCACCAAAGTTATAGTTCAAAAAGAAACCTCTTATTTCTATATCGACAGAAAGAGAGCATCAAGAAAACAATTCCCTCTTCAGAACGCCTTTGCTTTACTTACCCACAAAGTACAAGAACTAACTCTACCTCATGTTACTACAAGCATTGACAAATCAATATTTGCTAAAGGCCAAGCTTATATCGCAATGAGCTGTGCCACTTCATGGAGAAATCTTAACCTAATAAATTTTGATCTCAAATATTTAAAAAGCCCAAAGGCTGCACTAAAAAAATATAATAGGCTATATTCAATATATAGCAAGAAACTCAGACCTTTATACTAATACTTATCTTCTTAAAATGCACTTATGTTTTCTTACAGTTATTAACAATAAAACTTTCTAATTATTACCAATTCTTAACAAATTGTTAACTATATAAATCATTTACCAATTAAAAAATTTATATAATTCTATTGCTAATAATATACAGTCAGACCTCTCTAAATGCACTCTCCCTAAATGCAGCACCTCTCTAAATACATGTCTTCTTTTGAGCCCAATTAATATTAAATCTATAGATTTTTACTTTTCTAAATGCATGCACCAGAGCTGGTCCCAATGACGTGCAATTAGAGAGATCTGGCTATATTATTAATTGTTAATAATTAAAAACTCCCATCACTATGTACTAATTATTGCTTTCGTTACTCAACTCCTATTGCTATAATATTATACAATATTTACTTACTAAATATTGTTACACCACATTCTTTACCATGTTTTACTACTGCACCAATCTATACCTATAATACTGATACCTTTTATCCTTATTTTTCTTGGATTTAACCAATATTAAATTAAACTAAACTACTTTATATCTTTATATCTCATATTTTATTACTCATTTTAACACTCATTCAACTGACTATTTATATTATTAATAATATAACATCAAAAACAATATAAGTAACTCTATATTTAAATTATATAACTATATACTACAAAATTTTTATTGGCTACTAAATGGCTTAGTAATAGTAAATCATTTTTATAAATTAATTGTTTTGTAACTATAGATTACTGTAATCACAATTAAGATCAATATAACATAATTATTAAACTAATTTTTTTTTTTTATAAAAATAAAACTTTGCAATTAGGTTAGGGTTAGTGTAAGGTTAGAAATAGAAAAAAATATAGTTTATATCAAAATTTAGCAAGAAATTTTTTTTGTTAGAATATAATAGATAGTTTTATAGTCAAAATTTTAAGTTATAGTATTAATGATTTCTTTAAAAAACTGGTTTTGTTTTGATTTTACATTACATCTGATCTTAAATTTTGATTGGCTTTATTGGATGTGGTTATAGTAATCATGGTTACAAATTTATTGCTCCTATTTTTATTACATGTTATTACATGTTAAGTATTTATTTTATATTAGTAAAAAGTATAGTTTATATCAAAATTTAGCAAATAATTTTTTTTGTTAGAATATAATAGATGGTTTCATAGTTAAAATTTTGAGTTACAGTATTAATGATTTCTTTAAAAAAACTGTTTTGTTTTGATTTCACATTATACCTGATTTTAAATTTTGATTGGCTTTATTGGATGTGATTACAGTAACTATAGTTACAAATTTATTGCTTTCATTTTTATTACATGTTATTACGTGCCAAGTATTTATTTTATATTAGTAAAAAGTATAGTTTATATCAAAATTTAGCAAGGAATTTTTTTTGTTAGAATATAATAGATGGTTTTATAGTCAAAATTTTGAGTTACAGTATTAACAATTTCTTTAAAAAAACTGTTTTTGTTTTGATTTCATATTACATCTAATCTTAAATTTTGATTGGCTTTATTGGATGTGGTTATAGTAATCACAGTTACAAATTTATTGCTCACATTTTTATTATATGTTTTTTTTTTTTTTTTTTTAAATGTCGACGGGTCTCACCGTGACTAATTTTATTTATTAATATTTATAAGAACTATA
>CAJVPY010005575.1:0-11333 GCA_910591965.1 Dentiscutata erythropus
CTATGGCAGACTATCGGGTACATAACAGGAAACTTGTCTCCCGCTATGCACCCGATATTCATTGATTCAACCTGTGTTACATGCTATACAATTACATCATGTTATTGTCATTACAATAATGACGCTATAGCTAAGTTTAACTTTACTTAATATTGTTTTGCATAGTTTAATTTGACTTTTGATCGTCACTCCTACCATCACTCACGTGACAGTAACCAGATAGGGAAAATTGAACAATGAATTAATTAATTTCTGCCAAAGCAATTAGGGAATATGATGGAAAATTGCTCTTAGCATATTGGCTTCTTTGTTCTCCACCACTTTTTGAAGAAAGTCAGTCTTCTACTTCAAAGTTTTTACAAAAGTCGTTAGTATTCGTCGCAAAGGTTTTGAAGACCCGTGTACCTTGTAAAAGGCATGCAAATGGATAACAAATTACTTAGTAAGTTAAACAGTGTAAAAGCAGAAAAGGAATATAGAACGATCGATTCACGTGATAATGTGATCGATCAGGGTCGTGCTGGTAAATGAGGTGTCGGAGATTAATCGAGACCGGGTACAATAGGTACCTTGATCGTCGAATGCATGAATATGACGATTAGTTGGGGAACAATGAAAAGTTTAATTAATTAATAACAAAGAACAAGATAAAGTGTCGCGCTATTGTAGTGAGTTATATGTATTAGGTAAAATATAAGATAATAGTAGATGCAGCTTAGGGAAAGTTAAATGACGTATTTATTGAAGTTATAGTTTAGTATGGTAATATATATGTATGAGAAAAAGTGGTTTAGTGTAAGTGGGATTAGGAAACAATTGAATTAAGTAGGGAAAAAAAGTTAAGGGAGGCAGAGAAGAGTTGTTTTGTATTGCAGAATTAAAATAAGTTAGAATTAACAAAAAAGAATAAAGAATAAAGTAGGATATAAATTTATAAGGAGGGTTTTAATTAATATAGGAAAGAAGTAAATGGAAGGAAAATGTGAATAAGTGATATATCGGTGATGGTAATTTGAAGTAATTGTGAAGATTAAAAGTTAAATTAATTATAATAATAAAGAGAATTAAAATAGAGATAAATTAATTATGTAATTTATGTTAAGGGCACAAAAGTAATGAATGTGATTGTAGTGTACAAATTAAAATGTAAAGTTTGAGAGAAACAAAAGTATTATGAATTGTGTAAAAGGTACCATTTAAACGAAGAGAATAAATATTTAGTGTTGCTATATTTATTTTAGAGTTACAAGTGAATAAATATAGTTTAATTCAGTAATGGTAGTGAATTATGTATAGTAAGTTTACTAAGAGTCGTGAACGGAGAATAAGAAAGGTAGAAATTTGAAGTAAGGGTTTAATAAAATAAAGAAATAATTTAATGTTTTTTTTTTAGAGGATAATTGTATAGTTTAGCAGAAGCAATTAAATTATCGTGGGAAAAGTGAAAAAGAGGAAAATATTGAATTGAATTGAATTTGATTTGGATAATAGAAGTAGAATGGTATAAAAAAGGGTGGTTGTTTATTGGAGTTGATATTAAATTGTGTTTATGTTCTGAGTGATTTTAAGGATTTATGTGGTTAAGCTGTTTTTCATATATTATGTAAGCAGTTTCGTAGATGAATTATTTTAAGCTTAATAAGTTTGCGATTTATGTGATATGAATTGAGTACATAATATGTTTATTATTATAATAATATGTATGATTACATTTAGTATAAATTAGGAGTGTGGGTATTTTTGAATAAATGAATTTTTGGTAAAGTACTAATATTGAGGGTGGTGATAGGTATTCGATTGTTGATAGAGACAAAGAAGAAATAAGAATCGATTTCAAAGATTATGAGAATTTAAAGTTTTATAAGTTGCGTAATCCTTTTTCATGTACAAGATATAATCTTTTATATTCTTCTAAAGCTGCAATTGGACTTATTAGATATGTAGGATTAAAGGCTAATATATGAAGTGTTTCCCATGAAGTTGCACGGCTCATTGCAACGTATGCTTGACCTTCGGCAAATATGGATTCGTCTACGCTGGTAGTAACATGGGGTAAGGTCAAGCCTTGTACTTTGTGAGTGGTAAGAGCGAATGCATTCTGGAGAGGAAATTGTTGCCTTGAAGCGGTTTAGCCGTTAATATAGAAGTATGATGTTTCTTTTTGAACCATTACTTTGTTTATGCCTTCAGAAGTAGGAAAAGTAACTTCAACATTATGACTATCAATAATTTTAGTTACGATTCCAATGGTGCCATTGCAGATACCATCGTCAAAAAGCTTATTGTTTAAGAACATCACTCTGGCTCCTTCTTGTAAATATAGACGGTTTGGTAAGTTAGTCATAGTTTTGAATTGAGAAATGGAATGATCAGGATGTAACGATTGGAAGTTTAATGAATCTTTAGATTCTGAAATTATAGGTTTACAGGTAGTTTGGTCTAATGGTAGATAGTGAAAAAGTAAATGATTTATATTATGAGCAGCTTGACGGGTGGGTACAATATGAGTTGTGTCATTAGTAGGGGAAATAAGAGGGTTTATCTTAGATGCGATGATGGAGTTTCCTATATTAGATAATTTTCCAATACGTATTTCTTGTAAGACATTATAGAAACTAATGTCATGACGCTGTCTTTGGGGTGTGGTGAGAAAGAGTGGAAAAAATCTTAGCCACGCGGGTGAATGGAAAACAGGAAAAGGGCGTACAGGTGGGAGTTGAGCTAAGTCTCCTATTACTAATGTAGGTATGCCTCCAAAAAGAAGATTATTATTGTGAATCTTTGCAAAGATTTCACTAATAAAAGTAAATAGGTCAGCATCTACCATGGATATTTCATCAATTGCAAGAAAGTCAATTTCTTTTAATTTTAATATAGCATCAGGATTTGAATGAATTAGTGTCTCATATTGGTTACCCCCAAATCTAATTTTTAGAGTAGAGTGAATAGTTTTCCCACCAATATTTTGTGCTGCAACACCAGTAGGAGCCATTAGAAGGTATTTTTTTTTTTAGATATAAAATAATTAATTAATTGAAGAAGTATAAATGTTTTGCCTGTTCCGGCAGAGCCAGTTAAGAAGAAGTAAGGGTATCTTTTATTAGTTGTTTTATCCCATACATTACATAGAAGATTATATGTTTCATATTGTTTGGTGTCAAAAGATAGAAGGGAATGGGAATTAATATGTGGGGTATGTCTTTCCAAAGAAACAAATTGGTTAAATATTAAGGTAGAAAGATCTTGATTTTTGAATTCAGATACAAGAGAATAGATTAGTGAATTATAAGCACTAGATTATTTTTTTGTAGAAGGTGACTATGGCGAATAGAATCTGTTTCAAGAGCAAATCTAATAGAAAAAACAGATTGAAACCTGTCTCTATATGAGGCAAATCCGTTTAATAATTCTTGTTTAGATCTAACTAGGAATTTCATAATAAGGTAAAAAGGGTTCACCATCTTCTATTTTGTAGCTGGTGAAACGTAAAAGAACAGGATTTTTTCTTTGTGAAACTATTCTATTTTTTTGATCTCGGGTATAAAATAATTTTGAATTTGGACCAGGTATTTTAGATCTAAAAGTATAATTTCAAAAGTAATCAGGGTAGGTCATTTCTTGAAAAGAGTCAAGGTTAGGGCAGTCAAAATATTTATCAATAGCATCATCCCAGTAAGGAGTTTCATCATTATTGTCATCGTTATCATTTATGTTTTGTAGGTGGTGGATTGGTTTGACAGATCTTAAGCATAATTCAGAGGGGGCAGAAGGAAGGTAATGAACTGAACCAGAACACTGAGTTAAAGGATATTGTAGTAGAAGAATCATTAATTCTATAGTACCTAGTCATCTTGCCATTACATGTTTTCTATAATCATTAGCTTCATCAATGTCAAATAATTCAGAGGGTTCTGGTTTAGTAATATATTTAGTGATATATTTAGCAAATCCAGTAGAGGTAATATATTGAAAATTAATATGACCTTGCCATACTAATAGTGTTTCAGGATGATAAGGAACAACCATTCTGTCTTCATTTTTAGTATGATGATAAATATAGCATAAAGAATGTTGTGAATAATAAGTTGTATTAGATAAAGGTTGGGGGAAACCTTTAGAACATGAACCTTCAGTAGAAGTTTGGCTATGACATCTATGATCACAATGATGTATTTGGAATTGCAGTACTAAAGCATATAATTCTGGTTCAGAGACTGGATCAGGAAGGTCAGTGCGAATTGTGTTTAAGGAGATTAATTCTGGAATTTTTTTTTCTGTATATACAAATCCATGAGTATGTATAGTTCCACAGTTTTGAAATTCATTACGCTCGAAAAAGTGCTCCCATTTACCCCATCTTGAATGCAATGGATTTTTCCAAAGTTTGTACTAATATTAGATAAGTAGTTACGATAGAATAAGTAAGTATGCAGAGGACGATTGGTGGGTAGAGTGTCTCCATTGTCAGTTTGGTGTAGTATTTCATATAAGTGTGGCCATTTATCCTCAGCCATAGTCATTGTATAAAATATTTGTAGAAGACTATAAGAATTTAACATAGTATTGCTTTTGTTGAAAGAAAGGAGTGGCAGTACAAAGGCTTGAAGGGATTGTAGTAGTTGTAGTTTCATCAATAATATTATGTATACTATAAGAGCTTTTAGCAATTAATTGAGCTCTTGTTGGGTGATATTCACGATTAACATTTTTAGTTGATAGTATGCGGTGATGGTTTTGAAATTTTTTTTTTTCAAGGTTAAGTATGACCAATAAGGCCAATACCAATGGAGGCGAAATCGAGGATCAGGACAGAGGAGACACAGTTTTATATATTTGCCATAACTATCAATCAAAGGTTGAAAATTTAGAAGTTGTTTTATGTTTTCATAATGACCTTGACCATTAGGAAATAGGTCAGGGAACATTAGAGCTTCTAGATTTGGATCATTAAATAAGAGAGGTTTGTTAGTGCTAACTATTGAGCCAGCTATTAGATGACTATAATATGTATCTTCATTGTGAATTTCTTGGGGAAAAGAATTGTTTGGAATAACTAAATCAGGTGGGTGAGGTAAGTTATCAGGAAGATTGCTACAGTAGATATTGGTATGTTGAGTGGTAGTGTTAAGTGATTAGTGTGCTAAAGGCAAAGGAATGGGAATAGGTGTTGTTGGAGAAGGGTAATTGATGGATATACTTGATGCATATTTATGAATAAGAGGATTAGCAAGGTTGAGCCAATTTGATGCAGGAATTAAAGAGTTATAAAACCAATTTGGAGGTTCATTAACATTTAAATAAGACCCAGCTAATCCAGAATACAACTGGAGAGTTCGATAATTATGAGATAAATTGATATTTTCTTGAAGATGACGGTAGTTTGTGTAGCAGTTTGTACCAGCAGAGCGTTCTAATGAGCATTGCATAAAAATAGGAGAAAGGTATTTTCTATGCATCATAGAAACATCATGTATTTGAGAAGGAATATGTGGTAATATTGGAGGATAGCAACATGTTTTTTCATTCTTACATCCATTGCAGACAGCCACTTGTGTAATATTTCTGTTATTTATTCGGGTGCAAACAAGAATGGAAAAAACTTGAGGCATAGCATACGAAGTATTTTCTTTATAAGGTACCCATTGTGCAGATGAGTTTAGCATAAGAATAGAACAATGAGCACAGGGAATACAGGGATGATCAAGTAAAATTTTGGTGTCAAATTGATGTATAAGATGACGAAAGGCAGGGGTTAAATAACAATAAGAATGATTAATATTTTTATTTAAAGGAAAGACAGAATCAGGTATATTAGAAACAGAAGGTGCATTTGTTAAATTTTGATTTATTTCATTTCTAAAAGTATACGGTTCAAAAATAGTATTAACAGGAGATTCAATAGGATTTTTATTGGATTGTTGCGACACTTCGGCAAAAGAAAATAGGCAGAAAGTTTGAATATTATAATTTGACATTATTGTTTTTTTTTTTAGGAAATGAAGGCAAAATTTAAGCAACTATGAAGAGAGATTGGATATTTAAATAAGAAATTATTTAACTCAGATGATACGAGAATCTAAGAGCTGATCGATAGTTTATATAAAAGATTATCTAAACACTAGGTGTTGTAAGTATCAAATAATTAAGTATCAAATAATTAAGTATTAAATAATTAAGTATCAAATAATTAAGTATTAAATAATTAAGTATCAAATAATAGATTAAGCTAAACAATTTTGATAAAATGTTGATGATACAATAGATTTATTTAATTATAAGAAGGTATATATTGATGATAATGTAGGGGTATTTAATAATAGATAGATTAGAAAAATTTATTTTACAATAGGACATAAATAGGTTCGTATAATTAGGAATTTAAGAGAAATTTTAAAGTAGTGTATCGATAACACGTAGTATATATTATAATGCGAACATGAGGAAACTTGTAAATAACATAATAACGATAAAGATTTGTTGAAAAGAACTGCACACATGTGATATAATTATTGGATGCATTCCAGCGCTAATAGCGCTGGATATTCAAACTTTATTAAAGAGTTATAGCATACATTAGTGCGTTTGATGTATAGTTGAAGAGATATATAGCATACATCAGTGCGTTTAATGTATAATTGACAGAGATATATAGCATACATCAGTGCGTTTGATGTATAATTGACAGAGATATATAGCATACATCAGTGCGTTTGATGTATAATTGGCATTAGCCGGTGGTTTCCCACCTACATAAATGCAGGCCGGCTGTTAGCCAGAAGCTTTATAGTCACATGATTTTAGCCGTGGTTTCCCACCTACATAATGCAGGCCAGCTGTAAAGAGATGTTTAAGCTACCACAAAATGGCAGGTTCTACGTGGATTCCAAATGATTAAAACAGTAGAATTCTGCCATTTCAGTCTAAATATGCGTGCTTGCGCACGTTTGATTTGCCTTCAATTTTTTTTTTTTTTTGGTGTTGGTAGCACAGTTGCTATTGTATGCTTAGAATCTGTGTAGTCATTCAATATGTCTGGCATAAGTAATCTGCTTGTAATTTATTCTGATGACGATCGGGTTCCAAAGATTAAAATGACGATCGTTAATCAGAATATACTTGCATTAGTCGCAATTGCCTTCAAAGGGTATGTTCGGATATATTGTGGAATTCATCTGACAACCATTTCCAGAGCTTTGAGCTAAAGGTTCTTGCCATATTAATTCTGTAGTGCTTCAGGGATGGAAAGTATGGCTTGCTACCTTAGCACTTGGTAGGTATGATTTTGAGGTCGTTTATTAATCATTGTTGACTGATCCTGTAACTATAATAAAGTGACTTTCTTAGAATGTATGCCTTATTAGCTGGAAATGTCATGTCGACTTTCAATACATGTACATCGGCTATCTTTGTTGGGTCAATCATCTATATAGGGCGTTCAACTGTCTTATGTTTGTTTAAGGTGTTGTGAACGATGCTGTCTTCTCAAGTTTTAAGACGCATCCTATGTGATTTAATTAACAGTTTCCTAAAGAGTGCTGTGAGTACTCTAGTCTGAATAGCAAGTTGTCAGGATTGTTCGTGCTCAGGTTTGTTTTAACTGCTGATTAGTGGATCGTGGCATGTTTAATTCCATTCCATATGGTTCATTGTCTGTGTATTTGAAACAGATAAAATAGATAGATATGGCATGCAACTCTGGTTAAAGGTATGTTGTGTCGTTTATTACAGTAATCATTGGTGACTGATCCTGTAACCATAATAAAGTGTCTTTCCTGGCATGCATGCCCTATTAACTGAAAATGTCATGTCAACTTTCGATACATGTACGCTGGTCATATTTGTTGGGTTAATAATCTATATTGGTGTTCAACTGTCTTATATTTGTTTAAGCTTATCCTCATATAATAAGTAGCACCTTGTCGGCTTACTGCCTGTGCTTCATTAGTAATTTATGTAAATCCACAGTGATTCCTTACGTATGCGACAAGTTACTCCACAATGCACATGTATTTTGGTTTGCTAACACACTGTTTAACATTCACGTCTAACTTAATGCTTAATGATTTGTCTAAGCCTGTAGACAATTCTTCTTCATAAGATAAACAGCACCAAGTTAACTAAATGTTGTTGCATCTTTTAGTTGATTTCCTAATGACTAATTTAGGCCAATGTTAGGTTTGGTTTTATTGGTTATTTAGTTTTGCAAGTGGATTTTTATATTTATTCGTGCATCATTTGATCTTTTTTTTTTTTTAGTAATTCATTTGATTCTGCAATGATTATTTGTATGTATTTATCAAGTAATAAGTTACTCTGTGACTAACATATTATCTGATTTAATTCTAATGGTTTACTTAAATTTGCAAAAGATTCGATATCTATTTCATCACGCTATCAGTTGACTGCGTTGACTTATTGCACCTGCCTTATCTGACTTGATTTCTAATTCTTCATTGAAATCTGCAAGTGATCTTTATATTTATTCATCATGTGATAAGTTGCTTCACAAGCTCCCCATGTCTATGTATTATTGAGTTTAATTTTTAGTGATTCCTCATTTTACTCATCAAAAAGTGAATGATTTCTTTAATTATGCGAGTAATTCTTCATATTTATTAAATATAAGATAAATATAAATTGCTCCACAACATGCCAATGCAATGTATCATTAGGTGTGATACCTAATGATTTCTTAAACTGTAAGTGATTTGTCACATCTATTCATCATGCAGTGAGTTTCACTACAATGACTTAATGGTAGTGTATTCTTTGTTTCAAATTCAAATTCTAATGATATATTTGAATCTGCAAGGGATTCATCACATCAATTCTTTTTGTGTCGAGCTCCATCACGTTAGCTTAAGCTTTCTTTGGTTCAGCTTCTAGTGATTATCTAATCAACAAGATTCGTCATATCCATTCACTATGCGATAAGTTCCAATATACTGACTTAGTGTAAAAGCATTACTTGATTCAACTTATTCTCATCATATGATACATTGTACCGTTTCGACTTAATTTCCCAAACAGCCCTCTTGTTGTAACTTGCTAGTAGTTGAGATGTCACTCAATCACTTTAATTATTCGGAATTAATTGAGATGATTCTTACATTAATTTGCCAAAATTTTATTATACAAACATATGGATATTAAATTTCTTCCAATTATAATAATTAACCATCCTTAATGTCCATGTATCTTCTAACTTGATTTTTGATGATTTATTTAAGTTTGCAGTTGATTCTTCATAATTGTTCATCATGCGTGCATAAATTAGCATCACACTGGCTCAATGCATATATATCATGTAACAAATATATATCTATATTTTTTAATTATTGTTTAAAACTGCTGTGATGCTTCAAATTTATTAGTCTTGCGTTTTGTTGGATCATGTTAACTTAATATCTATACATCCATAAGCCTGATCTTTATGATTGATTTAAATCTTCTAGGTAGTTCAAGTGCAATTTAATCGGTCTTCAAAATGCACATGCTAATGCTTTTTCTTCTTCTGACCCGAGCCCATTCGAAGTAAAATCTAATGATGCCATTGTGGTGTCCTTGCAAAATACATCTATTAATGCTCCTCCTCCTTAAAGATTATTGTTTCGAATATTTAAATCTTTTAGAGTAGAGTTCTTGCAAAGTGCTTCAACTAATGATTTAATCTAAGTTTTATTATATCTGAGATCTAAGGTTGTTAAGGAAGTGTTTTTGCAAAGCACATTGGCTAATGCATTTCCTACTTCGGATCCAAGTTCTTTACTATTAAGATTCACTGTTGTTAAGAGGTGTTCTTGCAAAGTGCATCAGCTAATGCTTTTCCACCTTCTGATCCAAATTCATTTCCATCGAGATTTAACATTGTTAAGGAGGTGGTCTTGTGAAGTGCATCAGCTAATGCTTTCCCACCTTCTGATCCAAGATTATTCCAATCAAGATCTAACGTTGTTAAGGAGGAGTTCTTGCAAAGTGCATTAGCTAATGCTTTTACTCCTCCGAGTCCAATATTATTACTATTGAGATTCAACGTTGTTAAGGAGGAATTCTTGCAAAGTGCATCAGCCAATGCTTTTTCTCCTTCAGATCCAAGATTAATATTATAAAGATTTAATGTTGTTAAGGAGGAGTTCTTGCAAAGTGCATTGCTAATGCATTTCCTACTTTGGATCCAAGTTCATTACTATTGAGATTCAACATTGTTAAAGAGGTGTTCTTGCAAAGCACACAAGTTTATTACTATTGAGATTCAACAGGAATTCTTGCAAAGCGTATCACTAATGCTTTTCCTCCTTCTGATCCAATTTTATCACTACCGAGATTTAACGTTGTTAAGAAGGTATTCTTGTAAAGCACATCGGTTAATGCTTTTTCTCCTTTGAACCGAGATCATTATTATTAAGATTTAACATTGTTAATGAGAAGTTCTTGCAAAGTGTATTGGCTAATATTACTCCTCCTTCTGATCCAAGATTATTCTCTCGAAAATTCAAATCTTTCAACATGGTGTTCTTGTGAAGTGCCTTTGTTAGTTTGCTTAATTTTAGCAAGCCACATTTATTAGAAAAAAGTCCCAAATCGAAGCACACACATATATATATATATATATATTGATCTTCAGGGCTATGCTGGCTGTTCTCGAAGATTTCTTCAAAAAGTTTTAATGCTTTGAGAAATTTGCCTTGCTCAAAAAATCCATGTGCTTTCTTTTTCAAATTCTCAAGGATATAGCCGTTATTTGCTGATGTATTTGAATCATGTAAGTAAAGTGATTCAGATGTACTAATATTGTCTTGATATCTTGAGGAAATTTCGCTATTCTTAGATAATGTCTCAATAAGATGGTATTAACTCAAAGTTACATCAGGAATAATTTGGGTTTAAAGTATTAAGAATTAATCTTATTTCTGGATGACTAGCAGGATCGCTTTACAATATTTTTGGTAAAGTTCGACATATTGAGATGGTGTCCTTTCTATAGTTTCTTTTCTAGTTTTGTCAGATTTCTTATCACGTTTATATCTATGCTTAATAAGACATTGAGGTTCGATATACGCCGGCATTCCAAAATCTGTAATCTTTGGTTATTTCTGATGAATTAAGATGTTTTTTGAATGAGATCTCTATGCAAAATTGATCTGCCTCTTGAAAGGGCTGCCGTTGTGCTGCCCTACCACTCTTCCATTTTATATCTTTACGTTAATGTCATACGTTCCTGCTAAATTTGGTTATATCGATATTAGTATTCACGCTATAAACTCCTAAATTAGTAATTTCATTAAATCTATACTTATCTTCCTCCTTGCATATACCGGATTCTCTTGTTAGAG
>CAJVPY010005576.1:0-11331 GCA_910591965.1 Dentiscutata erythropus
TCTAATATTAATATAATTCTTTGCTTTAAATTTATTCTAGTCTGTAGCTCCATATGGCCTGGAGCATTGCTTGTACACTTATTTGTACTAATATTAAAGTCCCCAAGTATGATAAAGTGTTGTGGTTTCTTTTTGCGCTGCTCTATACTATTCCTTAGCCTTTCTAGTATCTCTGCCTGTACGTCTTTGTTACTTGGGGCGATATATACAAAGAAGATATATATTGTAAGCCCTTTGAAGTTTAGGCTAATACTTAGAAAGTATGGGCTGGTCTTGTCTATTTGTGTGATGTGTCTTTCCCAGGACTCTTTTATCAATATACCAATGCCTGACCCCTTCTTTTTGTTAATCTCTGCATCAGCCCATATGCTTTTATAGGAGTCTTCTTCCCTAATTGCAAAAAGGCCTTCTTTACTACAAATATTAGTTTCTCCAATTCCTAAAATGTCTATGTTTTTTTTTTTGCGTAATCTATAATCGCTTTCAACTTATTCTTATTGTCCTTTAAACCATTAATATTGTGAAACTCTATATTTAAAACCCCAAAATATTCATAAGTGTTTCTTTTTCTTTCTTCAGACTCAATATAATTCTTTCCCAGTTCTTTTCCTCTATGCTCCTTCTTTTTTCCTTTCTGTGACCATGGAAGTTGGTTATTATTATCCGAAGTGTCTTCTATTAACTCCCTTTCCTTTCTCTTAGACACCCTGGCTTTATTTATTGATTCGCCCATGGCGCCCTTAGGAGTGATTCACAGGGAGAACCTCTGCGGTTTCATTATATGTTCTTGAATTTTGGGTTTCGAGCCTGTCTAGCCTGTTAAGGATTTGTTCTAAAGCAGTGAATATTGAATTTTCTCTTTCTTTCCCTTTTGCATTTTTCTCAAAATGTTTATTTTCCTCTTGCTAATTATGTGGGTAGGAGTTTTCTTTATTCTGGTTCTTTGCTATTAGAGGTTGTCAAAACATATTAAACCTAGTCTTCATACTGCTTTTATTTTGTCACAATTCTTCTTTATCTCTAATTTTTTCTCTTTTTCCTCTTGCTTTAGAGGTTGTTTCTCCTCTTTTAACTTTGGGCCATTAGCATTTTCTTCTTGAGCGGATTTGTTCTGTCTTTTGTCTTGAGGTCGTTCTGGCTTTTCGTGTTGCTGATTTTTTGTAAACCCCTTCTTAGAGTGTTCTTGTGTTGGTGTTTGCCACTCTAGCTTTTTATTATAGTAAAATATGTTTGATCCAAGGGCCCGAATCATGTCTTCTTCTCGTTTAAAATAGACGAAAGCCCTACCACTTTGGTGGCTGTTACTATTATTTATTGTGTACGCTGCTTGTACTCTGTATCTTCTTAGTTGTCATAGTAGTAAGCTGTCTAAGGCTGTTCTAGGCACCTTGTTGATAGTGTATCTAAACCTATCTCTTTCATCAAGCATAGCTTTGTCGAATTTTTCAGGAGTTATTCTATATATTTTTTCTTGGCCCAATTGTACCGACCATTGCCTACTTAGTGAGTGGGTTCTCTTTCTTGCATTGTATACTATATCTACATAAACTGCTCTTCTCTCTCTTTGGCTCTGTTGCTATTTTATGATGTTTGTTGTACTATAGTGCTTAAGATATAGTTTAATCTCAGTTCCACTTGCATGTTTTGGGATATCTCATATTGTAAAACAGTAATATCGTTCGTTCACATGCTGTCATGTAGCAAAACTCCTTCTTGAAGCCCATACTAAACTATAAATATTTTCTCGACTTTTTTGCTTTTTGCTATATCTTTTGTTTTGGTGCCTTTCTCTCTCTGATAACCTTTCAGTAATCTGCCTCTCTAGACCATAGTCTGTCGTGCCCATCTCATTTTCTAACAAGACAGCCTTTATTTCTTTGGCATCGCTTTCCGTTATAACACTATTGTTATCTTGTTCCTCAATGTTCTTTTGCATGAGTTTTCTTTGTTTTTTGCTAAGATATTATTGACACCTGCATTTGCTACTGGTAAATTGCTTATTTCATTTGCATTAGTATAGCAGAAATCTTTTATAATTGGGCTATTTCTGCCTTTTATGCATGTATTTAGACACATTTCGATGTCTGTATCATGTCCGAGAAGTTTCCTCTCCTCTTCAGATAGAGGCTGGTCTCTAACTTCTTTGCTTCCAGCCCATTTGAAATATTCAATTATATTGCAATTAGGTTAATATCATTTGTGCCGAGATATTCTGCTATATATACATCTTCATATCGTATTGTTGCATGCTGTTTGTTATATAAAATGCTTCTTTCTCTCTCTGTCTATTTGAAGAAGCCTCTAAAATCCTCTAGATTTGCCATTTTGTACTGATTCTATGAGCCTTTCTGTTTTTACATGTGATGCTATTAATGCACGTGAAGATTGTTGTTTGTATAATGCTGGTTGTTGATTGGTCATATTGTTTATTTTTTTTTGGTGGCTTGACATGTTACATGTTTGTTTGTTGTTACAGTGATCTGCGTTACAGGTCAAGGCCGATTCCCCAAAAATTTTAGTTTTTTAAAATTTCCTTACGAAAGTTGTCTATTTGGTCCCTACAGCTCTTATCTTAGAGTTGGACCAGATGTGATTCTAAGTACCTCTAGGTAGATTTTGGTGCTGCTCCTTTTTGCTTAAGCCTTGGAGCCTTGCTAGCTAGTGAACTAGTTGTTGTTTTTGTATATTTTCTTTAGCTTAAAAATTGGTACAAAGATCTGCAGGGGAAAGTTGTATTTGCCTGAATATTGGTATTTTATCATCTTATAATTTATTTATTCTTTATATAATCTTTTCATATCATTTCTTATCTGTTTAACTTTTAATGTTTTATGTTAATTAATTAACTTTGTTATTTTATTATATTTTAATATATAATATCTGTCACTTATTTTTATCATTTTTTATTGATTAATCATATCACCTTTCTATCTTTTTTTTTTTAGATTATTATTTAATATTTTATTAATCATCATAATATCGGTAGACCAATATTTGTACAATTTTATTAACCAGTTTTATATCTTATAGCCAATTTTTGGTTGGTTGTTTTTTTATATATCGCCTTTATATTGTTCTATCATATAAAAAAATTTTGACTAGTGAGGAGAGCTGTTCATATTGCACCAAGCTCTGCTCTTGTTGATGATAGCCAATCTTTTATTGCTCTGTGGAAGTTGGCTAGTACTTGTTTATCGGCTTTGTCTCATATTCCCAAGACTGCAATCTAGCCAAGACCTATTTTTTTTTTCTCTAGTTCCTCTGTTGGATTAAATAGAGACCTATCTATATAAAAAGAGATCTTTTTTTTTACCTTTTAGCTTGGCCACTACTTCTTTAATTTTTTTTGCTACTTGTGTGCCTTCGATAGCTTGATCTATTACTTTGTCTTCTATTGGGTAAACTGTAATACTTTCAACTTGTCGCTCCTAAGTACTCTCTTCTCTACTTGTATCTGAGCTCATTTGCTAATATGGGTTTATAAAGCAGCTTAGTGAGATACAAAGTTCTTGTCTTTTATCTTGAAGGTAAATTTTTTAAATAAATTTTGAATTGATTGTTAGTAAATTGCTTTTCCAACTTTTTTTATACAAGTGGAGTTTGCTTCACTACTTTCTGCTTCGTTAATATTATATCTTTTACATTTAGTAAGTATAAGTGTGTTCTTGTAGGAGTTAGAAGTTGCTTTCCAATGTTTAGTTATAGTTGTTTTCTTTCCTCTTTTTTTTCACTATCTTTCCCACCTCTACTATATTGCCAGATCTAATCAACACTCATTTCTTTTTTTTTTGTCGTTACTTATTGGAGGGGTATTTACTCAAGGTGTTAGATAGTTTGGTGTTTGTTTCCTTAGATCGATTCTAACTCTTCTTCTCTCTAGATCTTTAAAGACTGTTTCTTTAATTCTTTTAAACCAGTTAGGAGATCTGCTTTCTCCCTCTTACACCTTTTGATTTGGTTCCATGTAAGCAGATTTGTCTCTTCTTTGTCTAATAGTTGTTCTAAAACTAGGATTTCTATTTCTTTTTCTTGTACAAATCTTTTAATTTCTTTGTCATCTAGAAGGTTTATGATTTCTATATCTGACTTTACAAGCCTCAAATTATCTTTGATTTTAACTCTTTAGCTACAACTAAGATTTTATAAGCTAGATTTTGTTTTAATTGAATCTTTTTAAGCCTCTTAATATCTAGCCCTAATATATATTGTGTGCTTTTGCAATCGATTTGGGCCTGTTGTATTCTAATCCATATCATCTTGCTCACTTCGCTATTATTGTTTAGTCTTTTTCTTAGCTTGGTTATATAGTGAGCTATTTGATTTTGCCAGACTGTTTTGATTCCTACTATATTTCTATATGTCATGATTGCATTTGCTGTTGTTACTGCAAAATCTGACTTATTTTTGATAACTTTTTAGCAATGGGCTTTAAAGTCTGTTACACTAGTTTCTTGGAATTATATAGTATTGTATTCTGTATTCCAACCTTGGGATTAATACTCTATTGTTTATATAAACTAGCTGTGCAAAAGTTGTACTCTTTTTGTATATTGCTTTAATTACTGCCTGTGTTTCTTTTTTAATAATATCTATTATATAGGAGTGGTTAACCTTTCTAGATAGCCAAATACCTAGAAACCTTGTTACCTCATTTGTTTTCTTTTCAGTAACTCTTTCGTTTGTTGTACTTATTTCAATAAATCTTGGCTTTTTCGTTCTCTTTCTACCTATAACAAGGAGCTCAAATTTCTTACTATTTATTTCAATATCATTTATTTTGTAGAATTCCTGCACAATGATAATGATTTCTTTTAGCTCCTTCTTGTTAAATGCGACGAAGATAGTATCATCTGCATATGCTAAAACTAGTATATTCATATATTGTGAGTATGTCTCTGTTCTACTTAAGTTTTTTGGCCATTTAACTTCTAGCTTGTAGCCTCGCTTTTTCTTATTTTGTATCTCTGCAAGCAAGGGGTCATAGAATATTCTTCAAACCAGAGAAGAGATTACCTCCCCTTAGTCGATTTTATCTCTTGCTATAAACCTTTCTGTTGTATCCAGGCTTGTTAAAACCTCTATTTTCTAGTTTTCGAACAAGTTTATAATAAAATTAATTGTTATTTGTGGAATCTTGATTCTTTGCAAGGCTAGGCTAAGCATTTCTAGCCCTACTAAGTCGAAGACTTTTTTCATGTCTTGGAACAAGAGCTACAGTTCTTTTTTTTTTCCTTTGCCTCTTCTATAAGGCAGTTTATAAGTTGTACTAGCACCATAGTACCCTCTTCTAGAAGGCCTACAAAGTTTCTACCTTTTGGAATCTTCTTCTCTCATAGAACATGTGTTAACCTGTTCGTTAGAACTCTAACTACTATTTTCCTAAAAGTTTCTAGTAGGAGAATTGACCACACATTATTTAGATTAAAACACCAGTTTTTGGTTTTGGGTATAAGGTAAAGTGTCCTTAATTTCTACTTTTTTGGTATGCTACCTTCTTTAAAGCATCTTGAGATGAGATTTAGAAAGATCTGGCTTGTACTTTTTTAATTAGAAAGTATGTAATACCTGATATTTCTGAAGCTGACTTGGTTTTCACTTAATCTAATACTTGCTCCTACTCGGCCAGACTTATATTGCCTGCTTTATTATTGTATCAAACCTCTTCGATATCTTCTTATAGAGTGTATTGATTCCTCCATCTTGGTAGCAAGACCTCAAATTGTATTATATTTCTCTTGTGAACCTGCTTTTTGAAATAATCTTTGACTTCTTTGAGTACCTCATCTAGCTCTTGTACAAGCTCACCCTCCTCTTCTGTACTTTTTATGATTCTATCTATCTTGATCTGTCTATGCAGTCAGTTAAGTAAACTGTTTAGCATTCTCCACTGGTTAGACACAATTAAGCTATGTCTCTCTTCTATATTCCTTCTAATCTCTATCTCTTCAATTTTTTTAACCTTTTGACACCATTCTTTGTGTAAGATCTTTGCCCAGTTCTTCAGACCTTCTCTGCTTAGTAAATCAATTTCTGTTTCTGTCTCTAGTTTGGCTATATCTTTTATATGTGCTAAAGCGGCTAGAATCTCATTTTCTTCGCTATTTTGTAATAGTCGCTTCTTGATCTTGCAAAAACCTCTGTCACATTGCTTTAACAGCCAGTCTTAGTGCTTTTAATTCTTCATCTTCTCTGCTGTCTTGCTGTATTTCCAGTATCTTTTTCCTTCTCAGCAGACTTTTATTAGCCGCTAATATAATATATTTTTTTATTATATCCTATTCATCATCTATACTAGTTGGCTTGTATTTGCGCCACTGATTTTTGAGTTTTTTTTCTAGATTTTCTTTGTAGTTATACCAATCTTCTTTTGATATCTTTTTTATTTCTATACTAACTCTTTTGCACTTAGTTCTAGCTCTGTGATAATCTTTGCTCGTAATAGTTTATAGTCACTCAATGTACATGTGTCCATATCTCTACCTTTGGATTGACTACATTGTACTTCCAACTGTTTGAGACCCACATGTAGTCGATTCTTGACTCACTATTTCTATTTGACTATGTAGATATTTGTGTAGCCTTATATATATCAAAAAGATTTTTCTTTTTAAGCAGGGCTATAATTTTTTTCTTTGTTTAATATCTTGAGTTTGACTCAGTAGAGCTTGTAGTTGTCAAATTTGATGTGTTAATGTTTAAATCCTCTATGATTAGAAGGCGTTTCAGTTTTCTGCTTGGCCTTTCAATATATCCTTTAAAAGATAAAGGATTTCTTTCTGTCTTGTTGTGTCATTTGGAACGATATATAAAAAGATTATCTCTATTGTGAGACATTTGAAATCTAGAACCAACTTATAGTAAGGATTATCTTGAGTCAGGTGAGTGATATGGTGCTCCCAATACTTGTTAACTAAGACCCCAATGCCTGAACCTTTTTTCTTGTTTTCTTCTAAGTTTGCCTAAAAGCTCTTATATTTGTCTATATTCTTGGTTCCAAAAATGCTTTCAGTGCTCTCTATATTAGTTTCAACTAAACCTAAAATGTCTATTTTTTTCTTTTCTGTATAGTCTACTATCACTTTTAATTTATTTTTGTTTTCCTTTATACTATTTATATTATGAAACCCTATATTTAACAGTCCAAACTGTTTATACATCTTTTCATGTTTCCTTAGTTCTTTAAAACTTTTTGAGCTTTGTGGAAGTTGGTTTTCTGAGGTGTCTTCTGCAAACTCCCTTTCTTTTCCTTTGTACACCCTGGCTTTAGTTGTTAGTATGCTTATAGCATCTTTTAGGGGCGATCTGCAGGGGGCTCTTGCAGTTTCTTTATGTGACCATACATTTTGGGCTTCAAGCTTGTCTAGCCTATTTAGGATTTGTATCAAGGTGCTAAATATTAGATCTTTCTTCTCTTTTTTTTTTTTTTTACTTTTTTGCTCTACTATTTCTTTTCTTCTTGTTGGTACAGTGTCTATATATTTTCTTTATTTTGGTCTTTTTTAATCAAGGGTACCCTTTTAGTATTTGAAACTGCATTATTGTTGCCCTTGCTCTGTATAGCTCTTTTTTTGTTACTAGTCTTTTTTTTTTTTTTGCTACTATCGGAGCTACTTCTATTTTCCTTTTCTTGAGTCTCTCTGCTTCGAGATATTCATTTTTTTTTTACTTGGGCTAGTCTACTTTATCTTTCATTTTGAGATTGCTCCATCTCTTTATGAAACTAGTTCTTGGCATTGCTTCTCTTTTCTCACTCCGCTGCTAATAGTTGCCACTCTAATCTCTTATTAAAGTAATACATATTTGATCTTTGGGCACATATCATATCCTCTTCTCGCTTGAAGTAAATATAAGCTCTTGTGCTTTGATTACCATTGCTATTGTTTATTGTATAAGCTGCTTGTACTTTATATCTTTTTAATTGTCACAACAGTAGATTATCAAAAGCTATTTTTGGCATGTTGTTAATTGTGTACTTAAACTTGTTTCTTTCCTCAAGCATAGCCTTGTTGAATTTCTCTAGGGTAATTCTGTATATTTTTCTTTGCCCAATTGTACTGACTAGTATTTATTTAATGAGTAGCTTTCTTTCTCTGTTCTTGGTGCTACTTTTATATATATAGCTTTTTTCTCTCCTCGGATCTGTTACCATTCGAGGATAGTTGTTATACTGTAATGATTAAGGTATAGCTTAATATCTCTCCTGCTTATACTTCATGAAAGATCCCATATTGTGAGTAAAACAGGTAGCTTATTTGTATATTGTCTTGTGTCTGCTTTTCTTTTGGGAGCCCATATTGAGTTATATATATCTTTTTGACTTTTTTGCTTTTTAATTTGTCTCTTTTCTGCTCATCTTTTTTTATATTTTGAGCTTTTTGTAATAAACTTCTCAAGGTCATAGTCTGTTATGCCTACCTCATTTTCGAGTAATATTTTTTTTACCTCTTCAGGATTATTTACTTCACTATTGCTATTATTATCTTGTTCTTTAAGATTTCTTTTATACAGATTTTCTTGTTTTACTGCTGATGTAATATCAGTATTACTAATATTTGCTATTGCTAGGGTGTTTCCTTCATTTGCATTTATATAGCAGAAATCTATCATAACTGGGCTATTCTTACCCCAAAGTACAATTTTAGACACATCTCAATATCTGTGTCATGTCCCAGAAGTTTTCTTTCTTCCTCAGTTAAATTCTGCTTTCTGACCTCTTTACTTTCTGCTCATTTAAACCTTTCAATTATACTATGTATGATTGCTATTAACTGGATATCACTTGTTCCCAGGTATTCTGCAATATGCATATCTTCGTTTTGCATTGTTGTACATTGTTTGTCATACAGTAGTTTTCTTTCTCTTTTTGTCTGTTTAAAAAAACCTCTAAAAACCTTTAGATTTGGCATTTAAAACCATTATTTGTAAGGTTATGTGGCTTTGCTTTGTCATGTAATAAGTGTATAAATTATATGTTTTTATATATTTTTACGTGTATTCAAAAGGCTGTTGCTTTTGTGTAGTCTGGTGACTTGTGTTTTACAAATAATCTGCAGTACAGAGTCAATATCAAATCCCCAATTCTAAGCTAAGAGAAGTAAATTTCGGTTTGAGCAAGTGTTGTTTTCCTTATCTTGCTCTAATATTTCACAAATCTTTTATATTCTATAACTTGATTTGACTTGTCTCAGTACTCTGTTTGTGGTTTTTGTTAGTTTTGCTAAAATACTCTTCTTTTTCCTAGCTTCTATTATTTTGGCACGTCTACTGATAGTAAAGTTGTATTGTTTAGTTTTTGAGTTTCCCTTGCTGTTCTAGTTGTCTAACTATATTATAACAAGCTACTGCTTATGCTTGAAACACTTTTTCTTACATTAATGGAGCAAAATATTGCTATTTTTTACTATATTTTGTGCCTTGTCTGTCTATAACTTTTTGTGCCAAGTGATTGTCAGAGAGAGTTGTGTGAAATGCTATGTTTATTGTTTTATTTCCATGGTTAAAATAGATTTTAATGTTTTACATTTTTCTAATAATACTTATATTCGTGCTTTTAATCCAAATATCTTGAAATTCACAGGCTGATTTTAATGATCTAGCTACAATTAGAACTAGAAAAATCTTCTCTACAACTTTATTTAGAGTTGGAAGAAATGTTTACTTATTAAAAATATCTTTAATTTTTTAAAAAACTAACTTTAGCTTTAATTATTCTAATTTTAACCATAAGTAAATTTTTCTTTTAACTCTAAATAAAGTTGTAAAAGAGATTTTTCTAGTTTTAATGGTAGTTAAATTGTCAAAATTAGCCTAGTGGATTCCAAGATATTTGGGTTAAAAGTGTGAATATAAGTATTATAAACTATAATACTTTGTGTAATAGTGAATTTGTAGATCTTTATATTCATGCCTTTAACCCCAAATATCTTGGAATTTACCAAGCCAATTTTGATGATTTAACCACTATTAGAACCAAAAAAGTCTTCTCTACAAGTTTACTTAAAGCTAAAAGAAATGTTTACTTATTAGTTTTAGAGTTAGGGTTAAGTATAGAGGTTAGAATTAGTGTTAGTTTAGTGTTAAGGTTAGTGTTAGAGTTATGAGTTTTTATATTATTATCTAAAAATAGAAAATTTTGTATAACTATGGTGGAAATAGCAAATTACCATGGTAGAAATAGTAACTTTCTATTAATATTGTCATTATTCTAACTACAGAATATTGGCTCTACAACATTGTAATCTCTCAATATAAATACAATCAAATCTTAAGTAAATATCTTATTATAGCCAAATATAAAGCACATCTTTTCTGCTCTACTTCTAATAGCACTCTTCTTAATCACAATTTTTACAACATTCACTATTCTTGGCACTACAATATACCATATCAGCCGATTTGTAAATTTGGATCTTTTTATTTAGGTTACCAAATTTAAATTTATATATAAGCATTGACCAATCAAATTATACATTTATTGTTTACCATATATACTATAAGATCTATTTTTTATTGTTGTTATAAGCTATGTCTACACTATTTTTTGATCAGGTAAAAATATTTTTTGATCAGGAAAGTTGAACTTAAGGGCAACTGTTTGACAAAGTTTCATGATAGATTATTATGTGACTTATCAGAAGTTTTATATGATGCTTTGTTATTAATAAGATTGATTATGTAAATTCATTGTTTTGATTGGATTTTCACAAATTTAGGATCACAAAAATTTGGGGTACTTTGTAAATTGACTGATATGCATTTAACTTCAACAACTTTAACCAATATTTTACAATACCCTTATTTTACTATTGATGGCTCTAATAAACATATCTCTACTCTAAAAATCATACAACTTTTTAATTATCTACATATCTCTATACATATATACTTAGATTTTTTCTGGCCCAAAACTATAAATAATAACAATACTCTACTTAAAAATACTCTTTATAATCACCTTAAATATAATACCTTTAAATAATAACTTAGACATAAAAATATTTTATATTTAAAGCAACTCTGTTTAGCAAACAACAAAACTCTATTAAACTAGCTATACTTATCATTTAGAATTCTACATAATGGCTTTGCAAAGAAAGATTAAAGAATCCAGATTAAATAGAATTTCTAACTGAAATTTCTATAATTCACTTGTTGCTGGCACTCATGTACCGCAAGCTCCTACTGCTCAGTCAGGTTATCATTTTGACGAAAACGTTCACAGTACTTTGCAAGACGTCTATATTTATTCAGAAGGTTAATTTTTTTTTTTTTTTTTTTGGTATTAAGGTGAGGCCTTGCTCGTATCTTTATTGATTAATTTATATAAGTAAT
>CAJVPY010005577.1:0-11331 GCA_910591965.1 Dentiscutata erythropus
CCTACTAGGACTTGAACCTGAAACCCACTCGTGGAGGGTTGGGTGCCTAGACCACTAGGCCGCGGGATCCCAACCCATTTTACTTTGAATTATATATAGTGCATTTTATAATAATTAATAAAAATTAATAAAAATTAAAAAAATTTATATTTAAATTTATTAAATCAAACAAATATTTATTTGTATTTAATATTAATAACTTAAATTAAATCAAATAAATTTAAAAACTCTAGAATAAGCCAATTAAATTTAAATAACAAAGTAAAAAATTATAAGTTTTATAATTTTGATTGTGTCTATTCAAAAAAGGAATCGTAATTTAAAAAAAATCACTAACAATTTGAAACTACAGTAATTTAAAAAATTCCAAAAACAAAAGAAAAAAAAAGATACGTATAATGCAATAAAGTTATTAAAGAAGCCAGTAATTTATATTCGAGTACATATACGTTGTATGATATGTACATTTTTTTCTTTGAATTAAAAGTACTGAAATTATCATTACAATTTTCTTTTTTTATTACTTCAGATTAATAGAATCTTGAATTATTCGCATATTACATTAGGTACATATATTCAAGAAAATTCCACTTCGGCTAGAAATAGCTGAACATGGTCCCCGGCGCTCTGGTGATATCGTAATCACTTAAGATCCGAATTCGGATTCTGAATCTACAGATATTCCGTAACCACTCATAACATATTAAAGATTAGTATGATAAAGAAAAGGTTATAAAAAGAAAGCTATTTGAGCCGAAATTTCCGCTATGACGTCAGATTAAACGAAGAATAACACCTTTATTTCCCACTTCGGGGGATTTACCTCTTATTCGCCTACGCGGGAAATAAATACCACTTTAAAGTTAAAAGTCAGTAAATCAATATAGTTATGTTCCGGGTCTTGCTCAAGAAACAGGCTTTGAGTAATACCCGGGTCTTAATAATGGGGATATTATTCAAATTTTGGGGGATATTTTTTTGATCATTTAATAAACCACAGAATCGAAAGTCACACATCAATAATATCACTATTCGTACTTTTTATATATAACGATAAGACTAGCTAAAATATTGTGCACGATTTCGATCACTAAGAAATCACATCGAAAGATGCTTGAAAACGCCTTAGATAACCTAAATAGAAAATGATTAAAATACAGGATGTGTGTATAAATCAATTAGATTGGCTTAACTGGAACAATTTGAAATCATCAATTAACCCATATTTATGCAATATCGATACCCCAATACATATTAAGTATTAGATTTCAGCGACGTTAAGAATATTCATGTTCAGTAAACTTATCTCGAGACAAAAATTTCATTAGGTTGGTAATTTAAATAAGAGAATTTTCAAGCAGCTCCTTTATAGAATTTGCCATAACGCGAAACGAGGATTTTAAATTTTAAACAATCAATAAAAGAAACTAAAAAGATGACTGCCTCTTCATCAAAATGATAATTCACTTGGTCAATTTATTTCAATTACGTACCAACTAATTAACCGATCTATTGTTTTTTTTTAAGCTTTAAAAGAAATTTAATCCCCTCAAAGCGTATGATCAACAAGGACATTGCCTGTACAATTCGTTTTTCATCCTAACTTTAACTTCATTAACAAATTTAAATTTGAAATTACGTATTTTAGGCATTTAGATTTACATTATTGGTCGATCAAATAATCAAAAAATATTCACACGTGAGGCCTTTTTTTTTTTTTTTTTTTTAGACCTCCATTTTTGCTAACACAAAACTCGTTTAATCGTTAATAGTTCGTTTATCGATTAAAAATATTAAACAAAGCATCCCGAAACTTTCAGGTTTTACCTCAAAATGCCGAACGTAACAGTCTCGAATTCTCAAATTGAAACGAGTAGTAATGCACCGTCCTCAGCTAAGTCCAAAAAGAATAAGAGAAAATCTATAGCGGTTACCACCTCAAAAGATGCTTCTCCATCACGTCAGGAGCAACTTTCCCCTACTACACCGGCTCTTGATACTGCGGAAGCCAGTATTGAGAACGTTAACAAAAATCCGTATATTGAAGTTGTTAACAAAAGGATCAGAACTTTGAGAAAAAAGATGGTGAATGTGTAGACTACTTTAACTGTTTCGTAAAGAATTCTTTTGATTTTTTTTTTTTTTTGAGAATTAAATTATTTTGTAATTGATCTAATTATCTAGGCAAGAATCGAAAAATGTGAAGAGATCATCAGATCTAGTCCTGATGGGAAAAGTCAATTGAATAACGATCAGCTACAATCATACGAACGAAAGGGTGAAGTTGCTGGTGCTTTAAAAGAATGCGAAGACATTTTGAAACAGATCGAAAATATTGATAAAGAGGTTAGTTAGCATATGTTTATGTCAGTTTACTTGTAGAGGATTGTTTATTCATTTTTAATTTAAATTAGGATACTAAGAACCAAAAAATTCTGAAAGAACAACAAGATGAGCGCGAAAAAGCCACTACAAATGCTGTTGATGAAGTCAAGGTACTTTATTATTGAGATTATGGAAATTAGAGATTGTTGACTTAGTTTACTTTCTTTTATCTTCATTATTAGACCACGTATTCTCGATCAATCATATGCCTCCTTCAGTTCTTTCGACTCGTTCATTTTCAACAAGTCGGTATTGTTCAACTATCACAGGCTGAATCGGAAGCTGTTGAAACTTTCCGTGCTAAACTGACTAATATTGTAGACGAAGTAAAAGATGATGTTAGTGAGCTGCGGATCCAAGAAACTTTAGACAATATTAACAAACTACACCATGGTGATGAAAGTACAATTATCGAGCCAATGACTAACGGCGCTAATGATGCGAGTTATAAACTGGGCGTGCCATCTCACGGAATAACTTGTATGTTTAATATTTACATTAGAGATACGATATCTCACTACTATTAATATAAATTTTATTATTATTTTTTCACTTATACAGATTCTCATATTCGTTCGTTAATTTTGAGTCCACCAATAATAGACTCCGTTGATATACAAACAGAGCAAGAAGAATCGTATGAGACGCGTGAAGTAGTTAATGCTCAAGTGGAAGGGCCATCACATTTTGATGAGAATTTAGGTATACATTAAAATCTATCAAATATGATAATTTAAATTTGGTTTCAAACACATTTATATTATCTCAGGTGATACGTATACGATTCCAGTTGGTGGGTTACAGTTTATGTTGCCTCGTGGTATGCTTAAATATTCCATTCTTTGCGATCATTTCAATGTAATAATCACTAATTTATTAACATTTATTAATAATATTTTTTCTTATTTGAGGTGAACCATCATCTCAAGATATAATTGATCATAATCACACTAGTTATTCATATCCAAATACGGATGTGGATCAGGGCACCCAACTCATTGAAACAACCGCTGATATTCAAGAACAATACCAACAACAACAATCTTTTACCGAGCCTTATATGGTTGAACAGCAACAACAACAATATTCTGTGGAACACCAGCATATTACAGAACATCAACCGGAACAAACTGATCAACAACAGGTTTCTATTAAAAATAAAGAAGAACCATTAGCACAACAGCAAGAGCTGAATCAAATTTCCGATACCTCAACTAATGTTCAACAGCAAGTACTTCAACAAAATGATACGTCTCCACCAGCTCATTCGAATAATTACAAGGGAAATCATCGTGTTAATCACCGAAATAACCGTGGTAGCGGCTATAGGACACAAGGAGGTCAGGATTCCAGAAGAGATAGCGGCGGTTATAGGGATGGCGGACATCGTGATGGTGGTTATCGTGGTGGACGTGGTTATTCAAATTCTGGTTCTCGTAGTGGCCGAGGCGGTGGAAATGGATATCAAGGTTGTTAAATATTGTGTCCTTGTACTTAGGCATTACTGTATTATTAATTTTATAAACATTGCTTTATTAGGATACCGTGACCGTGGTGGTAATCAGGGTAATCAGTACAAACGTTCTCAAGGAAATTAAATGTGTTTTATACCTGCTTCTGGACAATCAAAACAAATGAACAATTATTTCCACTTAGAAATCTAATTCGTAATATATTTGCGTGTAGATTTCTTGTTGTGAAAACTTAGGCGATCGATTGGCGTTGGAGAGTTTTTTTTGACATTGTATTACGCAATTAAAATAATAGTAAAATCTTTTAATAGATCCAAAAAAAAAAGTTGTTTTTTTTTTGCATCTAGTGTAATGTAATAAAGTTCAAAGATCCGCCATAAATGTGGCGGGTTGCATTTTTCAATATAAATTCATTTTTGGCTTACTCGTTTTAACTTAACAATGTCAATTCCATTATCAATGGCCAATTTTGAGTATCCAGACTTCAGGCTTTTGTACCATTGCCAATATAATTAATGGATCGACTAATGCCAAGACAATTTACAGAATTCACTTACTGAAATATGATCAGCGACATGATTGAAGTACATTAAATATACAGTATATGATACGTTTTTATACGTAAGTTTCAATATTTTAGTAATCAACTAACTCAAAGTTTATATAAAAAAGACAACTTTTTTAAAAAATTATTGCTTTATTTGAAATAATTGTACAAATGGTTTTTTGAATAAAAAAAAAAGCTTAAAGGTAATTTTTTTTGGACAATTTTAAAAATATTTTATATTTTTAAAACTTATTTAAATTTGATTTTTTTTTATTATTAATGCCAAATTGGAAATAAAATAGCATAAAAAAATATACAGTATCACGATGATATGGGATCTTTGCTAACAAAATGATCTTCCGAGGCTATGTTGATTTTGTGAATAAAAAATTAAATTTGCCAGCCATCTAGCAATCCAATTTGAATGAATTTTTTTTTATTTTGTAAATCTCAATAGAATCTACAAATTAAAAAAAATTCATTCAAATTGAATAACTAGATAGCTGGCAAATTTAATTTTTATTCACAAAATCAACATAGCCTCGGAGGGTCATTTTGTTAGCAAAGATCCCATATAAGGAAAAATAATTACAAATAAGGGCCAAGTGAAAATAATTACATATATAAAGGCATCATGATGATAGCGGTTCTTCGAACATTATCATTGTATACTACTTTATAAACCTTAAGATGCGGTTTTATTGTGATCAGTGTTGAAAATTCGAATGTGCGGATCCAATCAAATTGCTTGATTTCAGAATTTTCAACACTGATTGTGATGTTCTTTAGGTTTTAAACTAAGTCTGTCCCACACCAAAATTAGTTATAAAACGTTATGAAACACGAGTCATATTTTGTGTGAAGGTTACTACGCGTAAATCAAAGTTATTTAGAACTGCAAAAACTCATTTGTACTCAGAAAGTAAATTACTTTTGGAAATCGCAAAATTTCTACATGTGGGTGGAGTCAATAGAAAAGGGACAATTAAAATATCTCAACAACTAATTTATCAAACTTGCTAAAAAATTTTTTATTTTAATTTTGAAATTATTAAGAATTAAAATAAAAAAAATTTATTAAATTTGATAAGATAATTGCTGAGATATTTAAGCTTAAAGTCAAGAAAACTTTCACTTAGAAAAAATTTGCCCTTTTCTATTGACTCCACCCCATGTAATAAATGTTAAAAACTTGTAATCTACAGTAATTAGTTACAATTAATTTGGGCCCTTGACTGTAATACTGTTCAAATTTTGAGTAATTTTCATTTTCGAGCCTTTATATCTTACCAGTTCGCATGAATCAAAAAAAATTGAAAATTTTAAAATATTTTTGGTTAGTTATTTACAAATATTTAACGCTTATAACTTATAGTGTTGGTTTTGAGGGTGAAAGAACTATTACAGGGGAACACTGTAAAAAAATATTATTTCTTGCTTTAAATCGATAAATAAAAAATTGACACATCACATGATCTGTAAATTTTTGGGAGACCGGCTGGGACATACAACACTTACTAGACAATTACTAAATTATACGTTTCTTTCAGCCGGTCATGACGTCTACACGGCTGCTGTATTGTTCTGTTGTTTCACGTGTGTAATTCATTACGACAGTATTACGAACACGCGTTCTGGTCATCACATTTAGTACATAGCGATAGCAAATTTAGTATATATCAAAAATATGTGATATAAGTGGAATCCAGTAATAGTAAGATTTAATGCATAAGCGTTGTGATAGGTGGTATCGCCCAATCAGAGTTACAACACTACATCATAAGCGATCAATGATACAACATCTACGTATGTGTCTTTGTACATGTATAAATAAAGATGGATTTTAATGTTCAATTATATTTCATTTGTAAATTTACCTTATTTCCTTTGCCGCAAATCCTAATTGTTTTTGTGTAGTGTGCTGTGTAAATGTTATCGGTTGCTTCTTCGTCTTTATCCTCTCTACCTTCCATGCGAGACTCATTTTCAAGAAATATCTCCGACAGTGAGCAATCTAATGAATCGCAGAAATTGCCTGAACTAAAAAGTCGAGAGGGTAAATCGGAGCATTCGACCCCTTCACATATTGACGATTCGAACAGTCCTCCGGTTTCGGAGGCCTCCCAAAATTCTACTTCTATCCCATCTACAAGTGAAGATCAGCCGAAAGATGACGTAGACGTCTCTCCGTCTACCTCATGGCAAGAAAACCTGACTGGTACTGGGCCTCCGACAACTAATGTGGACACTACTACAATAACGACGACTTCGGTCAGCCCAAAATCTTCGAGTTCTCTAAATATTGAACACTTTGACTTAGATGAACAAGTTAGCACTCCAATTGCCTTAGATATTCCTTCAGCACCTTTCTCAAATTCATTTAGTGATATTACACAGCCTTCAAACTCCAGTAATGAGACAAATGTTGCGCGTCGTCCTTTTAAATTACCAACTCCAAAAACTTCTACAAAAACAAAAAAAAAGAGGAACAGCTTAAATGGTACCGCTGATAGTATGGATGATTCATTCGCAGACTTGCCAACGAATGGCAGTTATGCTCCTGCTAGTTCAAAGAGAAATGCCGAATTTCACGCTTTGTTCCGAAGCGTTCCCGAAGGAGATTATCTTATAAATGGTACTTTTTTTCTTTTTTATATATTTAAAAAAAAAAATAACTAATATTGACGGTTTTATTTTAGATTATGGGTGTGCATTGCAAAGAGAAATTCTTGTACAAGGACGTATATACGTTTCGGCTCATCATGTGTGTTTTAATGCAAACATTTTCGGTTGGGTTACCAATGTAAGTCCTATTTCGAACTTTATATCTTTGATTTCTTTTTTTTTTCTCATAAATATTTATAACGATAATGTTGATTTATAGTTAGTGATTGCATTTTCGGATATAGTTTCTATTGAAAAAAGGGTGACTGCATTTGTCATTCCGAATGCCATTCAAATCTCAACTCTTCATGCTAGAGTAAGTTGGCGTTTATCTTATTATAAAATTTTTTTACTCGATTTTTTACTTATAAAATTTATTATACTTTCTTATCTACATTATTTAGCATTTCTTTACTTCTTTCTTATCAAGGGATACCGCTTTCGAATTGTTAAACATAATTTGGAAACAAACTCATCCAGCGTTAAGTCAAAATTTGCCATTTAACGACTCAGAGTACACACCTAACAAAAGCTCCGAAGCTTCAGACGCGTCATCAGAATCAGAATCTTCAGAAATGACAGATGAAGGTGAGAAAAATTCTATTGGATGTTATATGAGAGATTACAAAATATATAGAATGAAAATACCACAAAATAAAATTCAGTTGAAGAATGTTGTAATTATCTTGATCAAATCACATTAACTTGATCAGAAGGTGGCATTCATAAAAACTTGAATTACCAAAATTATTACTTGATCGAATCAGACCTATGTATAGTGAGTCATAACTCTCTAATGATGAGAGTAAATGCCATAAGAATCATTCATTACCTCTATCCCCTACAAAAAAGCGGGTTTGAGGATGATGCTTTGTTAAAGGAAGCAAAGGTCATCGACTGAAAGTGTATTGCGGAATTAAAATTTCCAATTCTTGACATTACCTATATTTATTTCTGATTTAAAAGTTTCAGAAACCAGTGAGCCAACTCTTCATCCTATTTCTCCGCACGCCCAGTCTCGCCATCTTGCAAGGTCTAATACAAATCTTAAAAGGCGGAGGGTTTCTACGCAATGTTCATGTTTGAGAAACGGCCAGCATTATGACAATGTTTCTTTAGATGCAACATTCACGGGGACAGTGGAGAAATTATACAACTTGTTAATGACGAGCGGGTTCGTAAAACGCTATATTATTGAAGAGGAAAAGTGTACAGGTATTTTATATATTATTATTATTATTATTATTATTATTATTATTATCTATCGCGAAATAACGCCCAGCGTTATTTAGAATTATGGTCCTAATTAAGCTTAATTTGGGCCAAATTCAAATTTACACCCCTGTGCGTTATTCGCGATTATGCGGTATTATATATTATTATTATTATTGTTTTTTTTTGTTTTTGTTTTTTGTTTTATTTTGTTTATTTATTTAGGGGTATCGATTCCCCTGTATTTTATATGATAATTACAATGGTTTATTATTATAAAGATGTTGACTTCGGAGAATGGAAAACACAAGACGATAAATTGAGACGGTCATCAAGCTACATAAAACCATTAAATTTCTCAATAGGTATATTAAATCAGTTTATTTTTTCATTCGTTTATTTTAGTTATCTTTTTTTAATTTTCTATGTGCCTACAGGTCCAAAAAGCACAAAGTGTTATATAGAGGAAGAATGTTTACATAAAGATTTCGACAAGTGTGTTAAAACAGAAAATTTCTTTGATATCAGAAAATTTCTTTAATATTTTTACTTCTTAAAAATTAATTTTTCCATTACTTATATATAGTTACGTTACAACTTTGTCAACGACAACTACACCCGACGTACCATCTGGTGGGAGTTTTTGCGTAAAATCAAGAATATGTATAATGCGTGCAGGACTTAACGAAACTAGAATAATCACTACTTGTGCCGTCGAGTGGTCAAAATCAAGCTGGCTTAAAGGTGTGCACAAATCAGTGTAATTTATCAGTAACATATAATTATTGTATTTGGCAATTTATAAAATATTCTTACTTTTCGCAAATAATGACAGGAACAATTGAGAAAGCAAGTATTGAAGGACAGCAACAGTACTGGCAGAATCTCACACGAGAAATTAAGAAATATATTGCGGTACATCCTTCAGAATTTCAGGACGAATCAGGGTCACCAGTTCGAGAACGTATGGAAGCCGACGAAGTCGAGAAAGATTGGGTTAAGAGGACGCAAACTCGATCTAAAGAGCGTACTCGGTCTTTCCAAATGCCAACTGAGACTACCGTTATAGAACAAGCAGAACCGACACCAACCCAACGTCAAATTGCTGGAGTATGGGGCACTATTATAGAGGTTCAGAGTATCTTATCTTCTATACTGTCACCGATATTTCAAAACATTTCTATTCCGTCAACCAATGCTATGATAATGTGGGCGATATTAATAACGATGATAGCAAATTTTTACAATTGGTTTCTTTTACAAGGCATTGTGCACAGACTTGATAGTATTGGAGGGAACAATGTTCCTGTTTTTGGGCGTGGTCGTAAAAATGACTTTTTCCATGAAGCTCGACGACAAGAATTTGCATCATTACTTGACGATCGAATCGAGGATGAAGATGTGCTATGGCAATGGTTAAGCGAAAAATCAAAAATATATGAAAAAGACCACCAAAATAACTAGGGTTGTGATCAAACCTTTTAAATTATGATATTACTGCATAGTCTAGTTTGCGAATCAGGATTTTAAAACTCAAATAGTGAACTCAAAATTTGTTAAATCAATGCTATAAATTATTTTTTCAAATTAAGAACAGTAAGTGGTTTAACAACCAGGCGGGTATGTTGAATAAAAATGATGATAGTCTAATAGTTATATCAAATATGTACATAATAAATAAAAAACATCCAAAATAAAACCGAAATTCAAACAGAAAATTTTAAAAAAGTAAAAATTCAATATATTTTATTATTACATGAGTGATACCAAATTAAAACATATGATGTACTAATAACTTGTTAATACATGCATATAAATATGTTTAAATATATAATTATATATATAGTAGATTTTTTATAATTTACTTTTTTTAATTGAAAATAAGAATTTTTTTATAATGTAAATAGTAGTATTTAAAAAAAAAAATTTAGATTGCTTATAAGCTAAAAACAAATTTTAAAAAATATTAATTTTATATCTATAGTTTTTAATATAATATTGTGGTTTATATAAAGAATAACAACTTTTATTATTGCAGAAAATCATGTAATTTTTTTAGAAAGAGTTTTCAAAATATCATATTATATATAAATAGCTAATAATATTAATTTATTATACTATAATAAAAATTATAATAGTATTATATTAACTTCTGGTTATGAAATTTTCAACAACTAAGAATGAAATTTTTACTAAAGATATACTGAATATAGTATTTGGCTACAAGTAGTACATACTCGGCACAATCAAATAATTATTTGATAATAAACTTAGTAAGTATTTGATGATCACCGATTTTCAAATCAGGTAATGCATAATCTCGATCTAATAAGCTTGTATATCGATCGATATTTAACGCTTATGGTGAGAATAGATTTTTTTAGATCCCCAGGTTTGAATTTTTTATATTGCATTAGTTACAAAAAAAATTAAAAGCTTAGAACATTTTTTATTATAGAATACTAGATCTGATATTAGAATGTTAAGCTTAAATCATTATTATAAAACACTAAATCTGACATTCAAATGTTAACATTCGAATGTTCTAGTTAGAAATAATATATTTTGTGTTTGTTCTGTCTATTGTTTTTAACTCTTTTTTCATCTTTTTCTACAAGAATAGTTTGGGTTCTTCATTTAATAAATGGCTTTTTAGAATGCAGTATAGTAATTTTGATAGTAATTTTGCCTCGAAACTATGTAAATGCATCTTTGGTTGAAAAGTATAACGGTTTATTTTTTTTTTTATCTCTTTGTTGAATTCTTTTGTTGATATGCTATTTGAATTTAATTTTCAAGCCCTTTTTTTATTTCTTGACAGGTTCAGATAAATATTTACTATCTCTTAAACCATCCAGTTTTAGCAGGCAAATATGTCTGCTTAAATTTTATAAATTCATATCTGATCTATTTTTTTAAATATTTTATAATTTTTTTTTTTAAATAAAAACTAAGATTATATACTATTTAAAGTTTCTTTTTATTTGCTTAATATTTATAAAAAATTTGAAGTTGTTTAGAAAAGAAAATTTTATAATTTTTTAAAAAAAT
>CAJVPY010005578.1:0-11330 GCA_910591965.1 Dentiscutata erythropus
AGAAATGTAATTTGGAAATTTTTTGTCTGTCCGCACGCGTGTTCAAATTTGTAATTTAGTGCAACAAAAAATATGCACGCTTACGCGTTTGTGTTATATGATAATCATCATGTGCTCCGGCCACACAATGCTACGCATTAGCCTAGTATAAAATGTTTTATTCTGCGTGTAAATTCTGTGATTTGCTGTGATCGAAAATTTTATACGAGTTAAAATTGAATCTTCTTTATTAGTGAAGTATGTATTAAGTTATATATTATTTATTTTTTTAATATTAATTAATTTATTATATTTTAGAATGACCGAAACAAAAGGTATTTTTAAAGAGGCATATGGAAATCTTCACACTGATTACCTTAATACTTTTAAATTAATGAGAAGCGGAACAATTAAAGTAACTAAGGAGAATATTGAAAAAGTTAAACTTTTTTTAGAAACTTATAACGATTTATTACATTGTGAAGGGCTTGAAGTTGGAAAAATTGAAATTAAAGAAATGGGTAAAGGGAAAATTGACGCTGTTTGGCATAATAAAAGAGAGATGAGTAGATTACTTGGAGCAGCAAATCATCTTTATATTAAATCATGTAGATACTTAAATGTTCAACCAGATGATAATTATTTAAATTGTCATATTTCTGATATTGTTGAATAATATTAAAATAGAATAAGGAATTCTTTGTTTTTTTTTGGATAACATTAAACTTTATGTGATCTGCTTAGTTTTATTTATAACTAGTGTTTGACCCGTGGCTTTGCCACGGGAGTTTAATAAAAATTTAATATTTAAATTTATAATTGTTTTAGTAATAAGAGGTTATCAGACTTGGAAATATTATAAAACATAAGATTTATATAGTGGAAACAGACATGGTAAATTAATATTTTATCAGATTTGACAGGCTATCAATCTTGGCAGAATCATGTTTGTGAAGAATTTTTTTTCTTAATTTTTTAAATTATTTTTGGTTTTTAATTTAATTTTATTTTATTAATTTATTTATGTTTATATTTGATTTTTCTCAAACCGATCTTGTCAAAAATGATAACCTGTCAAAGCTAATAAAATATTAATCAATCAAGTTCATATCTGCTATTGTTAAATATCCTAGCATGGTGAACAGATTTTATATCATTAATGAGGGTATTAAATGTAAAAACATTATGAATTACCATATTAGATTTATATAGTGGAAGCGGACTTGTATTTTATCAGATTTGACAGGTTATTGATTTTGGCAAGATCAGTTGGAAAAACTTTTTTTTATTTAATTTATGTTTACTTTTTAATTATTTTTATTTTCCAAACCCTGTCAAAATTGATATTCTGTCAAGTTTGATAAATATTAATCTACCAAATCTGGTTCTATTGCTATTGTTCAATAGCTCAATACTGATATGCAGAAACAGATGCATTAGTATTAAGAGAATATCAAACTGGAAACATTGTGAACTATTAGATTTTTATAGTAGAAATAGGTTTGTTGGATTAATATTTGACAGATTATTGAATAGGATCGATTTTTGGAAGTTTAATAAGTTTAATTTATTTTTAATTTAATTATTTTTTATTTTTTTTTTGATTATTCAATAACAAATTAATTAATGGGTGTTCTTAAGTACCTTACTTGATAGATTAAAGGCAAAATTTTAATAATCAGAAATTAAATAAATTAACCAAGACAATCTATTTTTTTCTTCAAAAATTTACTATTAATAAAGATCGCTCAAGCATTAGTTTATATTTTTATATAATAGACAATAAATTCTCAACAAATTTTTAATTGATCTAAAAAAAAATAGCTATTTTATTTTTAATACTTGATAATCGATACCTTTATATGAACATAATAATGCAACCATCTTTTAATCTTTAATCAAACTATAATGAGCACTACAGTTTTTCATTTACCTAAGTTAAGGGTAGAGATCATGTCGATCAATTTCTTTATATAACGTTAAACAAATTAAAAATTTTACAAACGTAAAAAAAAACTTTTAAGAATATATAGTTATTTTAAATAAACTAAAAAAAAAAAGCAAGAAAATAAAACTTTCAAATACTGTTTTTTTAATAGGTTGGTTTGTTTTTTGTTTTGTTAGTTTTTTTAAAAATATTAAAGCAATTTGAAGTATTTTAAAACTTGCACATGAAAACACATGAAGTAGTTTGCTAATTCAATATCATTTAATATATTTGTAATAATTAAATAAACTATTTTTAAAAATATTCTTTTAGATTGTAATATGAACAAGTGGTATATATATTTGGTTAATGGAAGTCCTAATACTAGAAAAGCCTATTAACGAAGTAATAATAATAGTTGGTTTGTAGTAGAAGATTTGAATACAACTACTACTTTGAAACTTCATAAAAACTTAATTTCCGCTTGTGATAATACAAATCAATTATTATCAGCACCATTGGGTGGTTATATTTGTTTACAAGGAAAGGATCAAAATAACCCGTCTACATGGTTACCTTTATTAGTTGGTTGAAAAGTATATACTAAATGTGCTGGAAAATATTTTAGGCTATCTATAGAACAATCAAATAATATTCTTGTTTATTTGTGGAATGAGTATCATAATGATCAATTTAATACTATTAAAATTTATAGACAAGATAAAGCATTGTTTTATTCTTTACATAAAAAATATAATCTTGATAAAAATTATTTAATTAGTCATGTATTAGGAATTGCTGAGCCAAAAATAGCAACAGAATTACGTAATATTGTTAATAAAAAATATCCAGAGCTTTTTTCATGTCATCAAAAAACAATTATTGCAAAAAAAAGGAAGACCAAATTTTAAGAGGATTAAAACGAACAAGTGCTGAAATTGAAACAATTCTTCATAAAAATAATGAATCTAATCTGATAATTCAACATGGAATTCAATTAACATATTCGGATATTCCACTATCTCCTAAAAGTAGTTTGGCATTATTAATTAAATATAACAAAACTCAACAACAACTTTATTAATCACAATGACAAATTAAGAGAATTAAAGCCTCAAAATTTGTACATTCTGAAGTTGTTGAATCATATGCATACAATTCAGATAAATTACGTATAGATGTTCAAAATGCAATAAGCAATGCAAAATTAAAATCTACTATTTTAGTTAATACGGAGCAGTATATTACTTCAATATATACACAACTATGTTCTAATTGTAATGATTTTAATTATTCAAACCGTACTTGTACTTTGTCAAAATCAGGATTTTTAGTTAAATGTGAAATATTATGTCAAAGGTGTAATACGATAACTGGATCATCAAATCAAAATAAAAATGAAAATTTATCAAAATACGTATCAGCAGCAGCTTTAGCTAGTGAAATAAATCGAAATGCATTACAGTCTGTATTAGCATGTATTGGTATTACTGCTCAAGCGGGTAAAACAACATATTTTGATCATCAAACACATATATCTCAATTGATCATTAATCATGCAAAGCAAAGTACTAAGAATGCTTTAAATGACATTATTAATTATTTATTAATAAATTCTAATTTGAATGAAACTATTTACCTTCCAATTGGATTTGATGTTTCTTGGTCTCATTCTAGAAATGCTAAACAGGCAAGTGGCGAATTTATTTTTGCACAAGATTTGCCAGGTAAATATTTAATTTTTAAATTTATCAATAAATACATACAGTATTTATAATATTGAATATTATTATTTTATAGATTATGCGCATAATCCAATTATTGCATATCATATAGTAGAAAAAAATCAAATTATTACTAATAAAGATGGTGAAAAAAAATAATTCATACTGGCAATTTTGAAAAAAATTTATGACAAATGGAGCATGCAATTCTTGTAAATTTATTAAAGCAACTATCAGTATCACTTAAAAATTCTAATATATTAGTTAATATATACGTAGATGGAGATTTGAATACTAATAAAACTCTTTTAGATATTAAATTTATTAATCAAATATATGCAAATCTAAAGCATTTAAGTAAAAATATTCGAAAAAATTTATATAAGTACTTTAATAAATTATATATATATATTTATATATACTAAAAAAAATCTTATTCATAGTATCTAAATGATATACTAAATAGCATAATTTTAAACAACATATAATGTGATATTTTAATGGATCAGTATATGCTGCTAGTTTACGCAAATCTGATTCTAATTCTAAAACACCTAGTGAAAAAGAATTAGCAATACTTCAAGTAAATGGTTTAATACAATATTTAAAAGATGATCACAGTTTATATTGGAATGAATTTTGCTAGTATAAAAAAAATCCAGAGCTTTGTTTAAGTGAACCAAATTTTAAAGAAACTAGTGAAGTAGAAATAATACAGTTTAAAGAAATGTTGGAGTCTATTTTTCGAATACCAAATAAGCAAGAGCTTGTTACTACTCAGCGAATTTCACAAAATGAAGCTTTCAATTGAACAAAGTTATGCTTTTTAGACAAATGAATTGACTATTGAAAATCATTTGCAACACGTTATTCATTAGCTATTATTTTAAATAATCATAGTTTAACAAAAATGTTACATATTGTAAGAGAGGCATGTGGTGGCAAATATTCACAAATAGATATAGATAATATTACAAAAATAGAATCTAAACAAAATATACAAGCAAATTATAATGTATCACAAATTCAAAAACGAAATGATAAAAGAAAAGATACTTTTGAAAATGAACGTATTGAACTTTTAGGATTTGATTTTGATAAAGTAAGTTAAATATTTTTAATTTTTAATTAATTCGATATAGAATTTATATAAGTTACATATTTATTTTTAGGAATTAATAGTATATAAATATAAAATTCATGAAGATATAGAGTTAAATGAATATATTCCATTATTTGCACCATTAATTCATGATTTTAATTTGATTCTTACTTGTCATAAGTGCTATTCATTTCACAAAGTTACTTCAGATAGATTGTGCAAATTATATAACTTCTATTCAAAAATCAGTATTTGTGAAATTTTAAATGATAATATAACTAAAACTCAACAATTATTTGAAGAAAAAATATCACTTGCTCTTAAAACTATCTTTGGTTTTGATTATTTTTATAAAGGACAAATTTAAGCGATAACTAATTTTATAGTTGATAGAGATGTATTTGTTATTATGCCTACTGGTAGTAGCAAATCTCTTTGTTATATATTATCATTAATTTTTTATACTGGTTTAACAGTAGTTTTTAGCCCATTAGTTTCACTAATTGAGGATCAAATAGTAAGTATTTAAATGTTAAAAATATTATATTATTATTAAACTAATAAATTAATATTTATTAATAGTCGAAATTAACAAAATTTGGTATACCTTGTAGTGGTTTATATACAGAACAATATCCTATTTTACAAGAAAAAATTTTCAAAGAAATAGTTTCAGGGTTTATAAAAATAATATTTATAACTCTAGAAAAACATAAAAAAAATATAGGATTTCGTTCATTTTTAATGTGCATATATCAAACCTATGGATTGTGAATTGTAATTGATAAAGTACACTGCATTCTTGAATATACTCATTTTCGGTAAATAAATTAATTAAAGTATCTAATTTCTACTTTAACTATTCTAAATTTTTTTACTTTATTTATTTAGCCCAGCTTGGGGACAACTTGGATGTTTAAAAAAGCTTTATCCTAATGCACCAATTATGATGCTTACAGCAACTTGTTTATAATTTGAATTTAATGATATTATATCTAATTTGGGTATTTTATATAATAATTTAGAAATAGTTCGAACAGGTAATTTTTCTCGACTTGAAATTTCTTATGAAGTTTGGTTAAAAAAAGACTCTAAAGATGAAAATATTATAAACATGATAGAAGAAATTAAAAAAATCGATATAGCAAAATGTATTGTATATTGTTCAACTCTATTTGAATGTAAAGAAATATCAACCGCTTTAGAAAAAAAATTAGATCTATTATTGATTAGTATATATCATGGAGATCTATCTAAAGAAGCTTATAAATACTCTCTGTCACAATGGCAAAACAATCAAATTCAGATAATGATCACTACTAGTACTTTTGAAATAGGCATTGATATGCCTGATGTCAAATTAATAATTCATTATACTTTTCCCAAAAGTATAAGTAAGCGATATTTCAAATACTTTTCTTTTGTTAAAGCAAATCTTATTATAATATAACTTTTTAGCAAACCTTATTCAAGAAACTGGTTGTGCAGAAAGAAATGGCAGTAAAGCTACTACTATAGTTTATTTTTCACAACGTAATTTACATACTAATTCTATAATTATTTTTGGAAAAAAAGAAAGATAAAAATAAATAATATTTTATAATTAAGCTGAAATTATAATATAATTAAATCATTTTATAGTCAACTAGAATTCAATATGGATACAAGCAAGTCTACCATCTTAAACAAAAACAAAAGATTATTAGATACACAACAAAAACTATTTGAAGTTATATATTATCTGAATGAAAAATATGAATGTCGTCACTATATGCTATTACGTTATTATTCTTGGGATGCATTACAAGATTCATATGATTCATGTAATCAGTGTGATAATTGTCAAAGACGTACTACAACTGATAAAGTTCAACAAATAAATGTAACAAATGAAATAGAGAGAATCTTACATGTTATCGAAGAAGTTCTCAATTATTCAAATGCAAAGATAGGGCCAGATGATATAGTCGATATATTTCTTCATACAAATAATGCTAGAACAAGAGCCTGGGGCTATGATCAATTGTGTATTTATAACTCAGATTAGAAACCAAAAACTCTAAAGACAAAAGAACTTACTGGTCTTGTTTGGCAAGTAATATTACTTCAGTGACACTCACCAACTTCAACAATTATTTTTCAAAAAGTAGTAGTTACTGGAATAGTGGAAGATTCATATGATCAAGTCAATACACGAAACTGGTTATATTGATTTCGTAGCAAATAAATAAAGATTGTTAGTATTGTTCAGAGGATATTAAATATAAATTACTTTTGGTATAGCTAACTCCCGATATAATGCAGTAGAATCAAATTATATAAATTTTTATAGTAAAAGTTTTTTATCAAAATTTTTATATAAATTTCCATTTGTATTTGATAGTATATAGCATATTAAAAAACTATGAAGTTTTTATAAATTCATATTATACATTAAGGAGATATAATATACATTATCATTGCGATTGATGTAAAGTTAGACTCAAAACAAACTTACTAATAAAACTTTCGATATAGTGAATTTTAAAAATTTTTATTAATGTATATTGAAGAGATATATAGCATACATTAGTTTATTTGATGTATAATTGAAAGAGTTATATAATACATTAATGTAATTGGTATATATAGAAGTTTGGGTAGTTTTTGGTGTTCAGGTGAGGTTTCGGGTTTCGAATGAGGTTTTGGGCTTCGGGTGAGATTTCGAGTTTCTGATAAGGCTTCGGAAGCTATAATCCAAAACCTGAAACTTTCAGATTGGCACAAAAGGGTTTCAGTGCCAACTTTGCCCTAAACAAAATCTAACCAAAACATAAATAATTCCAACCCAATTATATCCATCGGTAGAATTACAGCAGAATCAGAAAATCAAATTTACAAGCCAAGAACATATAGACATGGTGATATGCCATTCCTGATTATTTACTATTACATCCCATTATATAAAATATTTTATTCGCATTAATCAACATAAGTTCATTAACTGATAAAATTCGTTCCACTCATATTAACCATTTCATTCGGTTCATGAGAACAAAGTTCATTTAGTAATCATGGAATTGCAATAGAATCAGTAAATCAAGTTCACAAACCATGAATATAAACAAAACATAAATAGAACTTAAACACTTATTTATCATTAAAACCATTCAAATCATTTCATTCACATTAATCAGCATGCAGACCATTAATCAATAGAATTCGTATTATTCGCATTACAGTTTATGAGTATAAGCCTGTTTAGTACTGTAGTAATCAATAGAATTAGAATCAAAAAATCAAGTTAACAAACCAAAACATAAATACTTATTTACCATTAATCAACGTAAAGACATTAATTGGTTCATTTGTATTAATTATATGAAGATCATTTAGTAATCAGTAGACAAATAAAGTTCACAAACCAAGAACCTAAAGACTTATTTACTGTTACATACTATTACATAAAGCTCTTTAAATTATTTCATTTGCATTAATCATTTCATTCAGTCCATGAGCAGTACTGTAGTAATCAGTAGAATTAGAATCAGAAAATTAAGTTAACAAACATAAATACTTATTTACCTAAAGACATTAATTGGCGAATTCCACTCAGTCTCAGTCCATGAATATAAAGATTGTTTAGTAATCAGTGGAATTAGAATCAGCAAATAAAGTTCATAAAACCAAGAACATAAAGACTCAATTACTATTACATACCATTACATAAGCCTTTCAAATTGTTTTATTCGCATTAATCATTTCTGAGTATAAAGACTATTAATTAATAGAATTAGAACCGATAGAATTAAATCAGTAAATCGAGTTCACAAGTTAAGAATATGAGTATTTATTCCATTCACGTTTGCAACACCAATCCTGTATTCTTAACAGTAATCAACCCATATGTCCGATATTCATCCAATTGTTCATATTTGCTGATGTTTGAATGTAGTTGTGTGCCTTTTACATATAATGTGCAACATCTGTATAAATCGGTCAAAAAAAACATTACAGTGGAAGGAAATAAATATTGTATAACCTTAAATCATTTTATATACAAGGTACAATAGTATCTGTTATAGTTATTTTTTATTGGCTAACAACAAGTAGGTAGTACAATATAGATCATGACATAGATCATTTTAGCCAAAAAAATTTAGTCACACGTTTTATAATAAAAATAATCGACATGGTCTCTACCTTTAAAATTTTCAGCAAGAATTTTGTATAAATGTTTTTCTATACTAATAGATAATGAAGGGTTGGCTTTTTTCGAAAATATTACCTATACTATTTTTGGTGTGAATGCAAAATAGAATTACTATAGATTGTCTAAAAAAAAAGTTATTCTTGTTTTACAAAGTAATTTTCACTAAGTTGATTCTGTTACTGTTGCAACAAAAATTTAATTGGTAAATTATTAAAAGGTGAAGCCAGTGAAACTGAAGTTGAAACTTCAACAGCTGGTTAAATAAAAATTTTTTTGATTAAGTTATATAGGAGGTGTAGTAAATATTATTAAAAATAAAAAAGTATGCTTAAGCATTAAATTCTATAAATAATTGTATCACTTGAGTGCTACTATAAATATTATTTAAACAATTGATTGAGATCCTTGAAAACATCATTAAATATTCAACAACTAGTTAGCGAATAATATATATATTTAATAACTAACTTTAACCAAAACAATATAAATAAATTAATAATAAATCTAAGTAGCATTATAAATAAAAAAATAACAAAGATCTTATGTCAGAGGTATGTACTTGTAATCTGTAATATATTTTAAAGTACAGTATGTAAACTGTCAAAAGTGGGCTCTGCAAGTGCCAGCATGTGTTCCAGTAAAACATAGTAGTTATTCGGGAAAATAAATTAATTCAAGAGCTATATAAAGGTTGTTAAAAGTATTGAAAAAAAGTTTTGAGAATAGTTTGAATCATATCTATTTTTGGAGCAAACAGAAATAAGACAAAATAAACTTAAAACAAAAGTCTCTTTTAATGTCTAAGGTAGGTTGTACTAGTCTAATTAAAATTTAATTATAATCGAAACGTTATTGTTATACTTGAAGTTGTCACAAACAATATGCGATATAGATCTACATAGTTAGCAGCCAATTAGGTATAATTTTTGTCTTATAGTGTTTATCTCATAGTATTTATACACAACTGCATATTATATATTAAATTTTAAATTATTTGCTAAATTATACATATTGAATTTACAAAATTTTTTAGCTTGTTTATTTTTTTTTTATTCTTTATTTTTTTATCTTCACGGGTTTTGCCATGGCTTGCTTTTTATTAAAATGTATATAAGAGCTATATACATTTAATTTATAGAACTTAAAGCCCAACTTCACTCAGTTACCTTACGGCTCTAAATGCAACCTGTTGCACCAGTTCACAGACAAACTAGAATTATCTTATCAAAAAATCTATAAAAAAAAGAAAACAACCTATAACTAAAAAGGAGATATAAAAGGAGGAATAGGAGAAATGAACGAAGTATAAAAATAAAAAACCCAAAAAAAATAAAAAAACAGAAAAAAATAAAAACATTTTATAGAAAAAAGATAACAATTCGAGAGGAATTTCACCTCTCTACATAACCAAAATATACTATTATAACATGTGCAAGGCTAAAAAATTATATAACAAATGCAACAGTTATATATCTCGATTGTAAAGCTTTACTTTAATCTATATTTTCCTTTCCGACTAACTAACCAACTTCGGATATTTCATTAACCGGGTCCTGATCTGACTCCCATGAGGTAGTGCTGTATCCGTAAATAAGCATGTCACGTGGTTGCATTCTACTAAGTCTATCTGAATTTGGAATGTAAACAATGCTGATCTTTTGGAAGAAGTAAGCCAAATTCCCACTTTTTTCGAAAATTTTGAAAGACCGATGAAAAAAAATAAGAGGAGATAAAAAGGTACCACTTAACCAAGTAAAGGAGTGCAGCTTCAAAAAAACACAAGAATTGTTGTTTCTTCTGTATTCTTCTTTGAAGTAACAGCTAGATAGCTTCATTGACGGAGATGGGGCTGACCCCAAACACCACCAAGATTTTTCATACAAGAGCACCATCTGCCAGCTATCTTGTATAATAACACTCTTGGCTTGCATGCCAAATGTCAACTAATAGAGGAGTCCTGCTAGCAGTTATGTTAACCTCTAGACAAACCGCTTCATAGCTACGTCTCTCTAACAAAAATTTTGTTTTTTTATTTAATCAGATTTTTGGTTTAAATAATTGTCAGAGTCAGCTTGCTTATTAGTCTTATTTCTAAAATATTTTATATAATTATTATAAATAAATTTAATATCACTTTCATCAAAATATTCTTTAATTGCATCTTTATTAGTGCTCGGCAAAATCAAGTAAAACTCAAAAATCAAGTTTATGATTTCTATTGATTTTAAAGTAGCAAGTTTTAAAATCATGTTGAATAAAATTTATTTTTAGCGATAATCTGACTTTAAAAATCAAGTATAACTATTTTTATTATACTTATCATTATATAGGGGTGAGTCAATAGAAAAGGGACAAATCATTTTTAGTGAAATTTTTTTAATTTTTAAATTAAAATATCTCAACAAC
>CAJVPY010005579.1:0-11328 GCA_910591965.1 Dentiscutata erythropus
TGTTTTGTGAACTTGTTTTGCTGTTTTTAATTCCATTGATTAATAAATGTTCTTTATACTCACTTACTGAATAAAATAATTAATACGAATGAAATGAATTTAAACGTAATGGTAAATAAGTATTTAAGTTTTGTTTTGTGAACTTGTTTTGCTGCTTTTAATTCCATTTATTAATAAATGTTCTTTATACCCACTAACTAAATTAATGCGAATGAAATGAATTTAAACGTAATTGTAAATAAGTATTTATATGATCTTGTTTGTACTTGTTTTGCTGTTTTTAATTCCATTGATTAATAAATGTTCTTTATACTCACGCACTGAATAAAATGATTAATGCGAATGAAATGAATTTAAATGTAATGGTAAATAAGTTTTACGTTCTTGTTTTGTGAACTTGTTTTGCTGTTTTTAATTCCTGATTAATAATAAATGTTCTTTATACTCACAAACTAAATAAAATGATTAATGCAAATGAAATGAATTTAAACGTAATGGTAAATAAGTATTTATGGTCTTGTTTTGTGAACTTGTTTTGCTGTTTTAATCCCATTTATTAATAAATGTTCTTTATACTCACGTGCTGAGTGAGGTGATTAATGCGAATGAAATTAATTTAAACGTAATGATAAATAAGTATTTATTTTCTTATTTTGCGAACTTGTTTTTTTAATTCCATTGATTAATAAATGTTCTTTTTACTCACATGCTAAGTGAGGTGGGTGATTAATGTGAATGAAATGAGTTTAAACGTAATGGTAAATAAGTTTTATGTTCGGGTTGTGAACTTGTTTTTTTAATTCCATTGATTAATAATAAATGTTCTTTATACTCACCCTCTGAATAAAATGATTAATGCGAATGAAATGAATTTAAACGTAGTGGTAAATAAGTATTTATGATTTTGTTTTGTGAACTTGTTTTGCTGATTTTAATTCCATTGATTATAAATTTTCTTTATACTCACTCACTGAATAAAAGATTAATGTGAATTTGTAATGGTAAATAAGCATTTATGAACTTGTTTTGTGAACTTGTTTTGCTGTTTTTTAATTCCATTGATTAATAAATGTTCTTTATACTCACTAACTAAATTAATGCAAATGAAATTAATTTAAACGTAATGGTTGGTTTGTGAACTTTTTAATTCTATTGATTAATAAATGTTCTTTATACTTACTCACTAAATTAATGCGAATTAAATGAATTTGACCGTAATGGTAAATAAATATTTATGTTCTTTATTTGTGAACTTGTTTTGCTGTTTTTATTTCCGTTAATCAATAATAAATAAATATTCTTTATACTCACTTACTGAATAAATGATTAATGCGAATGAAATGATTTAAACGTAATGAATGGTAAATAAGTATTTATGATCTTGTTTTGTGAACTTGTTTTGCTGTTTTTAATTCCATTGATTAATAAATGTTCTTTATACTCACGAGCTGAATAAAATGATCAATGCGCATAAAATGAATTTAAAAACGTAATGGTAAATAAGTTTATGAACTTGTTTTGCTGTTTTTAATTCCATTGATTAATAAATGTTCTTTATACTCACAGACTAAATTAATGTGAATGAAATGAATTTAAACGTAATGGTAAATAAGTATTTATGATCTTGTTTTGTGAACTTGTTTTGCTGTTATTAATTCCATTGATTAATAAATGTTCTTTATACTCACGTGCTGAATAAAATGATTAATGAATTTAAACGTAAATAATTTTATTTATGTTTTGTGAATTGTTTTTATTCTAAAAATTGTTAAATTCTTTATACTCACGGACTAAATAACCAACAATAAATAAATATTTATGAACTTAAATCGCCGATTTAGATTGATGAATATGCATTTTATACTTACTTCCTAATAATTAAAAATTGTATAAGAAATCTCAATTTCAAATTAAGAATTACAAAATTATTATAATAAAAAAATTAACAAATAACTTACTTCATATACCATTTTTGATATCCATCTACATCCTTATTCACGCCAATCCCAAAAAGGTAACAAAAGGCAGTTTTCCGAATTCCTTTGGAATTCCCAGCCTCAGCAGACTTCAAATAATACGAAAACGCTTTTTGCTTATCGATTTCGACGCCAATTCCTAAATAATAACAATAACCAACTTGATACATTCCGTTAGAATTATTCAATTCTGCTGATTTTAGATAATGTGTGAATGCCACGTTTTCGTCCTTTTCAACTCCAATTCCATATTCGTAACAATAACCGAGCCAGAAAATTCCGTCAGGATCGTTCGTATCTGCTGACTTTTGACAATCAGAAAAATTTAATTTCTTAAAACCATCGATTAATTCGGTCAAATTTTCGTTGGACATTTTGATTATCAAAAAAAAAAAAATGGATACGCATCAATTACAATTTTCGATACTTATTTATACCAGGAACGAAGTGCATGGTTTAAGGGAGGGTGTATCCGAATTCGAGGATCTGATTGGATGTCCGATTCACGTGAATTAATTATACTATGGTGCCGACAGTTCTTGTACGAAATAGGCTATTGGTGCCAAAAATTTAAAAATAGAATTTGGTGTTGTGTATTTTAAAATGGCAAGTTATTAACCGCTTGATCACAGCCCTAATACTAAATACAGTAAGCAGAGGTCTTTTTCGGTTTTTAACAGCTGCCCCACCTTGGAAAGTGCATCGGAAGTACGTCAAGTATAATCCAAGTTTGCATAAGGAGAGCATCTTCCTGTGTATCGAATACAAAGTAAATTTCCAATTATATTATAGAATTGGAAACTTTACTTTGTATCCGATACGCTCTCCTTATGCAAACTTGGGTTATACTTGACGTACTCCTGATGCACTTTCCAAGGTAGGGCAGCTGTTACTGTAAAAATCGAAAAAGACCTCTGCTTTCCTCCGACATGTACCTGTGTACAGGATTTGTCGACCAAATTCGTATAATAACCAATCAAATTCGTGTAAATACCAAATCAAATTCGTAAAAATACCAATCATAACATTCGAATCCTCTCGGTGTGAGGATTCGAGTGGTACCAAATTTATCAAAATTGGATCACTAGATCGTGAGTCATCAAAGATTGATCAAAATATACTAATTTGATTGAATCACGAATTTGATTGGTATTTTTACGAATTTGATTGGTTATTATACGAATTTGGTCGACAATATTAGATACTTTCCCGTTCCTGGTTTTACGCGATGACGTTGCGCAGCTGCCTTATTTATAGTTATAGCAGTTATACAATAATCTAAACTACACAGGTGCCTACAAGCATAAACGATGGTTAAATAGCGCATAATTTGGCTAATAAATACTGCCGTCCTCCTCTATAATCACGCAGTCCATATCATGCAAATTGTGTGATTGTATAAAGGTTTTTACTATGATGTGCTTATAAAGAAGTATTTATTTATAAGTTTATTAGTAAAGTGTTGTAGGCCTTGGTGTGATTATAAAAAGGGTATTTACTATGATGTGATTATATAGGAGGTGACTATATAGGAGGAAGACAGTAAATATGCAAGGTTAAACTAACTTATTGAATAAACTAAATTTGTCGTTCTCAATAGCATGCAATTGCGTACTTATTGTTCTTTGCTTATTGTTTTATTCAAAGAGAGTTCTAGACCCTTCGTTTATTGAGAATGATAATTTAGGAAATTTATTTTCGGTGTGTACTAGTTTATGAATCATCTCTACATGGAATATTGAGGTTTTTAAATTTCCTGAATCGTACGTACATCAGCACAGCCAAAGTGATGATCGATATCCTCATTAAAGGTTAACTGAAGAATATGGTATGTATTAACATTGATAATGAAAATGATAAAGGCAACAAGTATCCAAATTGATATTTTAAAATATCCAATTGCTACGAATAATAAATATACTGTACATATCGATATTGGTTATCATAATAAAAATTCAAGGTAAGCTGATACCATTTTAAATGCTATTGGATAAGACTGTTACCTATTCGAAATAAGAAGAATGAAAATTTTCTAATATAATAAAAGCCTTACTATTTTATAAAAAGCTTTGAATTAAATGACTATTTCTAAACACAAAACTAACTCTACAATATAAAAACTTTAAATGCTAGAAAATATTAGATTGATTTTGCACGTATTTTCAATTGCAAAAAAATTGGATTTTGACATCCTAAACTAATAATTTCGAAATAATTAGTGTAATACAGGACTTATAAAAATACGGCATAATATTAGTTTAAAAACTTTCGAACAAAATAAAAAATTCTTGTCTATGTATTAGAATCAATATACAGATTATTGAAATTCGGATTATCGTGAGTCAACCAGTATAGTGAGCATCCCAACTCTAGCTATATTGATACCAAAATCTCTGATACCGAAATTTATCACATTCACTTCTCTTAATAAATAATACTGCAATAACTTTAATTTTGACTAATTAAAAAAAAGTACACACCGAGTGTGAGTAGGTTCAAATTTTGTTATCAACAATTAATAGATTTTAGATTGTATTACTATAGATTACAATTAGCCGTACAAAAAAAGTTACACCTTCAATTACTTAATAAATGTCGTGGTTGAAGCTGGAAATTAGGGATCTCGATTTTAAAATATAAACCTTACCAAAATCCGTTTATTATCAAAAAAAAAAAAAAAGTACTCAGGATTTGAATATTTAAAATTTTCAGCTTCAGCTTCAACCATGACAATAAACAAATTTAAAAGCTACGACTTGATTTTGTCTATTTCGGGAATGCTTTTAGATAAATTAAAGTTTTTCATATTTTGCAAGTTAAATTGACAACCTTTTGATTGGTTGTTATTCTATTCTTAAAGCATTGTATTTTTGAAGAATTGATACTTTCAAATTTAAAAATCTTAATCATTTATTAAGCTAATTAATGTATAATAAAAATTGTATTTCTTATAAATAAGAACAGATACTTTAACTTGAATTAATTGGTTAGAAAAAGCCTAATGGGGTTTTTCTAGTCCATTCCCGTATGCAGTACTATATGAAAATTATTGCGCTTTGCAAAGTTGTGTGATCTCTATTGCTATTGTCATGGGCTAAAAGGTAGATCAACAAAATCGGTGTAGTAAACCCATGATCGAAGAGCAATCAAGACAAGAAATACTGGTTTATCGGTTGAGGCTTATCGGCTGAAGAAGATAAACAAACCGAATACAAAAACTGAAGAACAAGTACATGTAAAGAAGAAAAAGAGAAGACTGAAAATCAAGATAAAGTACAAGTGGTTGCAATATGAAATATTGCAGAAGCAAAGCAAAGCCTTCTTTATTTTAATTATGTTGTAATTCTCATTGTAAGCCACTTGAATTCGTTAATGTAGTCAAAGCTATAAAAGCATTGAGATTTCACTCTTGTAAACATCATCCTATATCCTACGGGATTCCAATATAACTCATATAATATATTGAATAAATCACCTTGATAAATCTTTAAAATCAAATTATTGTCAAATCACCATAGTCACGCCTCTGGCGAGTTGCCTTATCATCTAAAATCATATATTATTTAGTGTTTAAGTTATTAAACCTACGATTCACCCCGTAACACTATGATTATTGATTTTTTTTTTTTATAAAATAATTGTGATTTACAATTACGATTGTGCTTATAAAGCTGGCTAATTATCATAAGTCTGAGTTTGTGTTGATTAGCACTATATTATTAAGTATACTTATGCAAATAATATCAGTTATATAGTTAGCTTTTAAGATTTTTTAATATTTTTATTTTTTAGAAAATGGGATATTAAATATGTAAAAAATTATACAAGTAAAAAAATTGAAGTTTCTATGCTAAAAAATTCTATATACAGTACATTTAAGCTTGTTTTTTTTTTTAATATTGCTTATGTTCATAATTTCTCGTAATTATTAATTGTTGCATAAAAATTAACATAAATTTTTAAATAACATAATTTTTTTGATTGCATATATTTTAATGAAAATAATATAATTTTTTTTTCTTTTTTAAAATGAATAATCAAAACCCATCTCATAAGAAATTAATGTATCATTTAAATAATCTTGATTTATTGTTGTGCTTAATGATTGATTATAAGATGCCTTATCGACCATGTTAAATATGTTTTGTGTATCAAAAATTTGAATGGTTCCTAAATTTTCATTAGAGAAATCAAAAATTCCAAGTCCATATTGATTTTCATTGATAGGAGATTGGTTTTCATCAATGAATAAAAAATTATTAATTATATCTTTATTGACTTGTTGGTCTTGTTGAATTGGTAAATCAAAGCATTGTGTAGAAGTTTCTAAGTCAAATTCAAATTCTTCAATCGTATTAGGTGAGTAACCGCTAGAAATTGTTGATAAATTGGGGCTTGGATAAACATTTTGACTATCAAAGAAATCGGCCCAATCTGCAAATAAATCAAGATTTAGGATCTGTAAATTCTCACTACTTAAATTGTTGGCGTCAGTTGTTTCAGGTAACATATTAAGTTCAGAATCTACAGTAGGAGATTCGAGTTGTTTATTTTTAATGGATTTATTAATAGATTTATTAATAGATTTATTAATAGGTTTATTAATAGATTTATTAATAGGTTTATTGATAGATTTCATAGATTTAGGCGCTCTAACTTTACGAGTAGGCGGTTTATCGAACGAAACTGCCTTCCATTGGTTTCTTTTCTTTTCAACTTTCATTTTAGGAAATAATTCATTACGATAATTAAAAGCTTCTTTTGCAATTCTCTTATATTCATTTTTTACTTCATTCGATTCTTGTTCCCATGATTGTGATGCCATTGAAGAAATAATATTCATTGGTAAGTTGTAACCATTAGCACGAGCAGTTTCAAAAAATAATTTTCGATAAATAATGAAAGCATTAGGAGATTTGGGAATTCGACCATCGGGATGTAAAATAACCAAATCTCGTGAATTGATTTCTGGTGGAAATGGAAGTTTGATGAGTTGTTGTGGATTTTCGATCACTTGATTTTGAATCATATGATCGTTTCCAGAATTTATGAAAGCACAAACACGAGGAGCAGGTTTGGCATCAACCAAGAAGCTGGATTGATATTCTTTATTCATTTTTTTTTAATGGTTATAAGCTTTTATAATTCAAATATAGGCTTTTTTGCTCCTTGGTATATTGTACTGAAAATTGGGAACTAACCAAATCCATGCAATATTTATATTTTTTTGGTCTCGGGTATATAGATTCTAAATTATTATATTTAATTTACCTTACTGTTAAATTTGGAAATCACTGGCGTCCTTAGAGCCGATTGTGTATCTTTAATGCTGTGACATATGTATACATTTCGTAATCGCACCGCGACATAACCTAATTATTGCACTCCAAATATAACTCTTCGTTGGTGTACTTAAGATTATATTTATATTTAGAAAAAAAGTGATGTAATATTGCTTTGTTAAATCCACCGGCAATGTACTAAATATAGAAGTAATAGTAGCAGATCATACAGCCACCCAAGCTCAATGAGATTCTGGTAACGTGATATAACAGTGCCTTGGGATATTGAAAACTAAAAGATGATGATTTTGAAGGATTGACTAAAGCTTTAGAGATCATCAAATAGAACAATCGCACAAACAAGTGTGAGTCTAAGAAAATTCGGGAAAAGGCGCATGATGGTGTATACTCAGATATTAGAAGAAAGTGTTGTTTCTGCAATTGTAGCGTTATAAGTACATAGCTTGAATCAAAACCATTGATTCTGAACATGATACAGTATATCTATTCATTCGGTATATAAAGAGAATATATGTGTATTTTCGAATTCGTTTTCCATCGAACAAAATTTGTTGGTCTGGCTGGCTCGATATAAAGTTGATTGTATACGTCTTATATTCATCTCGTTCTATATTAAAGAAATAATAGATTCATCTTTTAATAATACAGAAGTTGATAATAGTCCATTAGAAAAATGTAGCTTTCGCCAAAATTAAAGCTCTGAATCATTAACAGTAATGATGAAGCTAAACAATGCCATGTACTTTTAAACCTAAGCACTTAAGAGTAATTGAAATAAAAATATCTTTAGCCGTATCTCTAAGCTTTAATGCTGAAATTATTTTTGTTTTATGATATACTTCCAGCACAATCGCAACCGCAATCACAATCATTTTATAAAAAAAATAAAAAAACCCCCAATAATCATAGTGATAGATATCAATTGCAAAACGCAATAATTTTTAAGGATTTATTTAAATTTATTGACCAGGATAGTAATCGGAATTATTTATCGCTTTTTATATATTTTAATATATATTAAATGTCTAGAGAGAATCGCCTTACTCCTTTCAATTATTTTAGCATAAATCTATTCTTAAACACGTTTATAACAAAGTTAATACTTATTTCAATTGACTCCTTACAAAATCCAGTTTCGCATTATGAACTACTCAAAAGAGAGTTATTTTCATTGCATATAAAAAATTTAATACTAGAATATATTGAAATTTTCAACTTTGTTATAAACGTGTTTAATTGAAAAAAGTAAGGCGATTCGCTCTAGACATCTATAAACATACAAATCTATTCTTTACTATATATTAAAATATAAATAAAAAGTAATAAATAATTCTGATTACTATCATGATTACTAAATTCAAAAAAATCTTAATAATTAATTTTATTAATATATATATTGATTTACATAGCTGACCGAATATCCCAATATCGTCAAGGTGTATGAAACGAAGAGAAACTTGTCAATATATCGCTAAAAAACATTTCATTAAAAGTAGAGAATAAATCATAGTAGCTAATCAGGATAAAACAGAATCAGAAAAACTAGAACCACTTTAAAATTATATTCACTAAAATTCTCTTAACGTGCTCTTTGAAGTAATAATAATATTATTATTATTTATACAAGGTGAAAGTTAATTATCTAATAATAATGATGATGATAATAATAATAAAACGTTATTATTTTAAAGAATGTATTATGAGGACTTTGGTAAATATAATTTAATTGTACACGTTTACTCGTTCAAAAGTTATTAAATTCTTATTACTAATTAACCAACAGCTCGTTCACAGACAAAGTAATTCTAGTCATCATCGTGAGTGCGGTTTATAAAAAAAAAACCTGTCAGTTAAATGAGCTGTCGGCGAAATATTGTCTACGAAATGAACTTATCTGTAAGTTAATCGTTTGTAAAATAAGCTTGTCGGTGGAATGGTGGTGTCTTTGAAGTGATTGTCGGTAAAATAATACGGACACCAAAGTTTTTTTCTCATTCAAATATACCGGCATAAATCCCAATTGTTAATGTTGTTAAAAATTTTATTATATACGTAGAAAAATTTTGGGATATAAAAATTATTGGGGTCATAAATAAACTTTTATGACGTTACTAATCAGTCTGAAAATTCTCAAAATTTTTCTGATATCAGTTCTCATATACACCATATACAGTAGGTAATCAGTCGAATGTACTCAAATGTACGCTGTTTAATTCAAACAGAATATTACTATAATCAATTCTCTTTTCAGTGAATTTCTTTATATTGTATTACATATCTGGAAGAGCTTCATTCGAATTTAGCGTGTTAACAATATAATTTCTAATTTTTTTTTAAAGATCGAATTAGGCATATATTAAATGCTTTATGTAGGTATATATAACTTGTTATACCGTACAATTTGACCAACCATACAAATTTCAGGGACGCATGTTATGGACCTTTACGGCCTTAGAGGAGTTCCAAACAGTATTATCGAAATCTCAAAGGCTACCTATTATGGATCGCTCATTCCAGTAATCTCTGTTTGAACAGGTAAGCAGTATTTGACAAATAATGTTCGCAAAAAGTGTGATTTATACTATTGTAATTTTTTTGTCAAATTATAAGCAGAGCATCAGAGTTTGGCTAGTAAGGCTCGAAGAAATGTAATACTGAGTTTTATAACATTGCCTACGCTAATATAGGAGGCATTGAATGGAGTAAGTTATGTTAGTACATCATTCAGACCAGCTGGTAACCAATTTGGAATTGTAGGAATTCAAGTTGCTGGTGAGGTTGTGAATTTAAATATCCTTGCGTTGGATAGTGCAATATTTCCACCTTGATTAAGTAAAGATACCGCCATCATGAGCAGTGTCTCTAGTGATACCAAACTCCTTTCCGATTTTTGATTTCTTGCTCCGTCCGTCTAATCGAAATTCAAACAGAGGCAAACAAGAACCAGAAAGGTAAATGATATAAACCTTCCTTTGCATGAGAGTGGAAGGTTAATAGTAGACATCCAGAATGTATTCACTTGAATTTGCTATATTAGGGGGTTTCAGACTTAAGGTTCAGGTTTCTGATTTCGAATTAAATTAGCGACGTATTAATTTTGTAATTAGCGATCTATAAATCCTATTTATTTTTATTTGTAAGCCTATTTATATAATAAGATATAATACCATCATTCCAAAAATAGGACTTTTCAAACTCCCACTTATTTTCAAAATTAGTTAACTCTGAAACCCCCTATTGTAATTTAGGTTCGTATTAATAAAGCTGGCCCTGATAGCAATCATGTTTTTAAGTTTAAAAAGAAACGTAAAATGAAAAAATTTCACCAATGATAATAATAAATTTGCAAACTCAAATTGCCTATTTTTTGTATATACTGGACAGTAAAAGTCAAAGTTAAAAAGTATGTTTTAATGATAATACAGTAAATTGTCTATTTTTTAATGCATTTATGAATAAAACAAATTCGTTGGTAAACAATGAACTAGGTAAATTAGAATTACTTATTTAAAAATATATTCTAATTAAATTAAAAGAAAACAAAATTAAGTTAATAGCATACATCAATTAATAAAATATCTTTGCAATCATAGATTAACATGAATAAAATTAAAATAATGCGAGATACTAATAAATTAAAGATCTTTCAGTATTGTCTATTTTTCTGGCCAAAAAAAAAAAAAGTTGTTTGCCATTGGACAAAAAATCGAATAAATTAATAATTTTTAATCAGTTAACATTTTTGTTGACCGGAAAAATTGCCAGCAATTAAATTAATCGAATCGATAAGAGTTATATTATAGTGATAAAAAATGGTATACTTACCAATTAAATTAAATTAACATAAGATACTGTGAATTTAATTATTAATAAAAGAAATAAAAGATATAAAAGCTAAAATTTGAAATCTATTTTTTAATTTAAAATTTTGTGAAGAATTTTTCTAAATAAAAGTTAGATTTATAGAACTGCTAGTGTTGAGTTTGAAAACGGCGAGTCTGTCGCTAGAAGACCAGAATTCTCGCGCTACGTCAATTTCAAGGCTTGAA
>CAJVPY010005580.1:0-11327 GCA_910591965.1 Dentiscutata erythropus
TTTCTTGCAGTACGTTACTGTTTTTTAGTCAAAAAGTTTTTCAGAAAAATATGGTCCAGATGATCGTCAGAAAGAGTTAATTGAATGTTGATGAACAGTGCTGTTGGGGAAAAAAGGTACTATTTATGAGTAAAATAAAAAAAGTAAAAGGATACAACCGGAATTACATGAAATAATGCAATTTAATTAATTTTTTTTTTTTTTGCTGCATTATTTATGATCACTAGTGTATTGGTGTTCGTTCCATTACTCTCACACATGACATAGATCACTCAAAATTCGAATCTTCTAGATTTTTTATGTCCTTTTTTATATATACATCATGAAATTAGCAAACTTATCAAAATTGGATTCCAGCATTTTACTGTTTAGCAGGCCTACCAAATAATTGATTGTAGGACAATTAATTGCAATTTTTCGAACCCAATTAATTAATTGGTGGCTCAGCCACAATTAGTCAATTAATTGCAATTTTTTATATACATGATTTTACATCAGAATTTGTAATAAAAAAAATACCAATATATATAATTTACACATATCAAATAATTAAGCAATTTATTTTTTACAGACTGTGCAATTAATGAACATAAAATTTATGTAATTACTGAAATCAAGTGATTTCTTTTTCTTTTTTTTTTTTATGCACATAATCTTATGTCAGAAATTGTAATAAAAAAATATTGATGTACATTAAGCGATTTATTTTTTATTTCAAACTGTGTATATAATTACAGAAATCAAGTGATTTCTTTTTTTTTTTAAATAACCTAATAAAATTTATAAACCATGTAAACAATGAACATAAAAGTTACAAAAAAGTGCTATATAGAAGCCTTTTTTAGACCTGTAAGTGATGGCAAGTATTCATGCAATTTATGCCCACCTGGATAACAGCCGATAACTATAAAAATAGAATGGGCTATACAAATTTAATGAATTATTTAAATACAATTATCAACAAAGTATTGAAAATGTTTCTTCTTCTATAGTAAACTCTGAGATGTTTAATTATAGCACAAGTGTAATTAATATTTTTAATTGGTGAGCTTAATTGTAAAGTGTTAATTACCTCTCAATGTTTGTGAGAATCCAGACTTCATTTCACATACTAGTCTTTCAAATTAGATGCTTCAACAGTTGTAAAATATATTGATAGTTTAGCAGAGATTGTATGAAAAAGAATAAAAGATACTTTACCAGAGAAAATTGGAATTATGTTTGATGGATGAACAAATAATTGCATTTATTTTGTTAGTTGTTTGGTGTTTATCAAACAGTTCATAAATCTTGAAATCTAATATTACTTGCATTTTTACCATTTGAGAATTGTACTACTCAAGATGTAGATGCACATATTATATTTGTTAAAGATGTTTTAGAGTCATATAACAAAGATGTTAAAAATCTTTTTTTTCTCTTAGGTGATAACTGTAGCATCAACAAAAATATAGCTACTGAATTGAATCTTTCACTTGTAGGATATGTATCACATTGCCTAAATTTGGCTGTCAATGATCTTATTCATTCTTCATCTGCTCTTGTAAGCCAAATTCATACAATTGTATTAATGATGTGAACTTAAAAAAATAGAGGAAAACTTGCTAAAGTAACCTCTTTATAACCAATATTAGAAAATGCAACCTATTGAATGAGTACAATGAAAATGATTGAGCAATGTAAAAAACTTATTCCTCATATTACTCAGGCCAATGGATTTTTAGCCTGTGATATTTTATTAGTAGAATAGTTAAATATTAATGATATTAATAATTTTGTTAATCAACTTCAATATTTTTTTGAAGCAACTAATGATTTGCAAAGTGAATCCATAAACTTGGATGATGTTTGTGCTTACTTCAATTTGTTAGTAGAAGAATGTTCAAGTTTAATAAATCTGTTAGGAAAAGATGCACCAATAGTTCATGATTCTATTTTTGAAGAAGCTGTGATTAAAGTCTTGCAGAAGCAAGAAACTGTATTAACACCTGATGAAAACAAAAACTTAAGGCATTTGTTGTTGAACAAAATGTACAACAAACAATTGATGAAGAACCCATAACAATGAAGAAACAAGTAGCAAAAAAGAAAAAACTAGAAGAGTCAAAGTACATGGATATGAATGTTATTCTACCTACATCTAATGCGGTAAGTACTATTATACGGACTAGAGAAAATCTCTGGATCCGCATACCTTAGAAAGTCTTCTATTACTAAGAATGAACGACAAAATATGGTCAATCCAAGACATTCACCAAATTAAGCAATAAGTCTTTATTTAGTATATTCACATTTAAAAAAACTATATACATATAAAGTATCTAAATACATTCATAAAAAACATATAGCATTGTATACATTATTAATACATAGCAATTTGCTGTGTTAATTTCATTTTCAATTACACATCTAAAATTTATATTTGACAAATTTTGTAAAAGCAAAAATTGCAATTAATTGCAATTAATTGCAATTATTATGTCATTAATTGAATTCAATTTTTTTTAGCATTAATTTTGATTGATTGCAATTTTTTATGCATATAATACAATTTAATTGCAATTAATTGTTCGGTAGGCCTGCCGTTTAGCATTGCATGAAATATCTCTATAAATAATACTCCCTTGATTAAGACCGAATATTATTCACCACCCATCTGGCTTAATTCTTGAGGTAATATTACCGTAGACTGCTGACTCGAGTACCCCCTATGATTTATACCCAGGTACTATACATTGTATACTTCAATGAGAAGTACCCGCGGATATCTATATACGCACATATAAATGTATATAAAGTCCAAACAATGTACCCCCCTGCTTCGGTACCCGGGTACAACACTAGCAATGTATATACCCGGATACAAGAGTCAGCAGTTTACGGTATATTTAATTTATTACTTTCATACGTTATATCGTACCCGGTTCCTCACACAGTACCAGCAGGTACTATTCAATTTAAAAAACGGGGTTCTTGAATAAGACACCGGGTACTGTATAAACTCCTCATTATGTAATATTATAGACCTCCAAGTACCTCAATTTTTTGAGATTATTCGTGAATTCTTTGTATAATTAGCATTACTCCTTGCCCATGCTTAGAGATTGCCTCAATTTTTATTTTTTGCTTGCAAATATTACATTTATGAAGTCAATTGAAAGAAATTGACCAATCAGGGAAAGTTTCGGATGAATTATTTTTGTAATGTGAGTAATAAACACCGGTGGATGAAAATTTATTTGTGCAAGCGGTACAAACAACATTAAATAGGCCGACATTCATACAATCTCGCAGTAATGTTGCTTAACGGAACTCATGTGATTGCCAAAACATACGTAATAGTTTCGTCATTTCGTCAATGACAAACTATGACGAAATTTATGGTTTCTTCAGGCATCTATAGTTCGCAGACAAGAGAAATAAATAAACGTATAGGACACTTTGGATTTTCTATACATTATAAAATAGATATGTATATAATTTGTTTAATATTTGTACTGTATGTGTAAAAACTGTCTGAAAAAGCACCATTCCGTCTAATTTTTTATTTTATTTGAATAAAGCAAAAAGTAAACAAAACTAAACAAAATGGTACCTTTTCAGACATTTTTTACACATGCAGCACAGATATTAAGCAATTTTATACAACCCTTTTTTATAGAGTAGAATAGGTGGGCAATATAAGAAATAAGCTTCGCCGATGATTAGTAATCATTAATTTTTAATGATTTTGGCGGAGTTTAGCGGAGTTTCCCCACCTATTCTATAGAAGATCCTTTACTTTTATTGGTTAGTACTACTCGCACAAATTTCACAAATGAGTGCCGCCAAGAGAAAACCCGAGAATCTTATCTAATAAAAATTGCAGGTTTCCACTTGGTGGTACTCCGTCATGCTCTGAACAACTTTCCCAAACCATATATAAATAATCATATCTATTCTGTTCATATTAAAGTATAAATAAAAAGGATTGACAAAAAAATCATATTAGTCTACTGCTTTATTGTCAATAATTTGCTAAAACGAAAATTTTAATGGAATTCTGTATTTCAAGTTTGTTTCAGTTTCAATTTTGGAATTCGGGTTTAAAAGAATAAATAAAAGCAATCTTTCCTTATCAAAAATTTGTTGCGATGAGTCATGCAAATGAAATTTATGATGTCGGATTTCGTTATCAAAATGGAATAGGAGTTGAAAAGGATGAACATAAAGCATTTATTCATTATCAAGAATCTGCTGATTTGGGTAATTCTGATGGGATGTTAGCGCTAAGTAACTGCTATCGAGATGGAATTGGAGTTGAGAAAGATGAACATAAAGCTTTTACTCATTGTCAAAGATCTGCAGAGATGGGGAATGCTACTGGAATGTATAATGTTGGATTTTTTTATCAAACTGGGTTTGGTGTCGAAAAGGATGAATCTAAAGCATTCATTCATTATCAGAAATCTGCGCAGATAGGTGATTCGGATGGGATGATGGCGCTTGGTATTTGCTATCGAGATGGAATTGGTGTTGAGAAAGATGAACATAAAGCTTTTATTCATTGTCAAAAATCTGCAGAGATGGGGAATGCTATTGGAATAAATCATGTTGGATTTTGTTATCAAACTGGGTTTGGAGTTGAGAAAGATGAACATAAGGCATTCATTTATTATCGAAAATCTGCGGAGATAGGTGATTCGGATGGGATGTTAACACTTGGTGATTGCTATCAAGATGGAGTTGGAGTTAAAAAGGATGAACATAAGGCATTCAGTTATTATCAAAAATCTGCAGATATAGGAAACGCTCTTGGAACATATAATGTTGGATATTGTTATGATAAAGGAATTGGAGTTGAAAAGGATGAATATAAAGCATTTACTTATTTTCAAAAATCTGCTGAGATGGATAATTCTAATGGGATGCTTGCACTTGGTAAATATTATCACAATGGCATTGGAGTAGAAAAAGATGAACATAAGGCATTCGTTCATTATCAGAAATCTGCTGAAATGGGTAATTCTGATGGGATGTTAGCACTTGGTGATTGGATTGCTATCAAGATGGAGTTGGAGTTGAAAAGGATTAACATAAGGCATTCAGTTGTTATCAAAAATCTGCAGAGATAGGAAACGCTCTTGGAACATATAATGTTGGACATTGTTATTATAAAGAAATTGGAGTTGAAAAGAATGAATATAAGGCATTCATTTATGTTCAAAAATATGCTGAGATGGATAATACTAATGGGATGCTTGCACTTGGTAAATGTTATGAAGATGGCATTGGAGTGGAAAAAGATGAACATAAGGCATTCAGTTGTTATCAAAAATCGACAGAGATGGGTAATTCTGAGGCGATGTTAGCACTTGGTGATTGTTATCAAGATGGAGTTGGAGATAAAAAGGATGAACATAAGGCATTCAGTTGTTATCAAAAATCTGCAGAGCTAGGAAACACTCATGGAATATATAATGTTGGATATTGTTATGATAAAGGAATTGGAGTTGAAAAGGATGCATATAAGACATTCAATTATATTCAAAAATCTGCGGAGTTAGGTGTTTCGGATGGAATGCATAACGTTGGATATCGTTACAAAAAGGGAATTGGAGTTGAAAAGGATGAAGATAAGGCATTTAATTATTACAAAAAATCTGCAGATATTGGAAATGCTCTTGGAATGTTTGATGTCGGTGATTGTTATCTTCATGGCACTGGTGTTGTAATGGATAAGCAACAAGCATTTATTTATTATCAAGAATCTGCTAAAATGGGTTACCTTAATGCAATGTTTCAAGTTGGCTATTGTTATCGAAATGGAATAGGAATATCAAGAGATATACAAAAGGCTAATGAATGGTATCAACGGTAATAGTTTTATTCTGTATAATTTATAAATTAAATTTTTTATCTTTGCTATTTTTATTTAGTTTTTTTTTTTATTTGTTGTTTAGTTGAAAAATTGATTTATCAGGTAATTTGATTAATATTAAAATTGAATTGAAAATGACTCAAATCTAATTCTATAATTGGAACTTAGCTGAATATGAATGGGAAAATGAAAATTCTGATATTGATTTCGAGTTGAAAGAAATTCTGAAAAAATGTTTGTTACCATGGATTCCTTATAACCAATTTGAATCTATTAAAAAGATAGATAAGGGTGGTTCTGGAACCGTATATGTCGCTAGATGGCTCATTCAGAAACGAGATTTAGGTATGAGTGTTGTACTTAAATTACTGCGCGGATCAAATGAACACCACGAAGAATTTATAAAAGAGGTAATTTTTATTTTGATTTTCTTAAATATTTAATAAATTACATATTCATTCTTTTTAATTTATGAATATAAAGTTAAGTGCATATTGTGAAATTGGTATTAAAAATCCTTCATTTTTAAAATGCTATGGCATATCAAAAGATGAATCGTCTAAAGATTACATAATTGTTTTGGAACAAGCAAGAATGGGGCCCTTACGTAAAAACCTTCATCAGATATCTCAACAAGAATGGAAAGATAAGTTGAATTTATTGCTTTGCATTATCTCTGATCTCGAAGCTATCCATTCTCAAGAAATTATTCATCGAGATTTACATAGTGGAAATATTCTGCAGGATACTTTAAATAGCGCTTATATAACAGATTTAGGGTATTCAACATCATTTAATAAGGCGTTAACGAATAAAGATGAAAATGTTCGTGGAATTCCACCATACATAGCACCAGAAATTTTAAATAAAAAACCATAGACTGCCAAATCTGACATTTATTCATTTGGAATAATTATGTGGGAAATTTTATATGGAATAATAATGAAGGAACTTTATGATTCACGGATGTCAGAATCTCAACAAAAAATAAAAATAATTCTTGAAGATTTAAGACCACCTATTCCTGAAGATACAGATTCATGCTACATAAATTTAATGAAAAGATGTTGGGACAATGAACCGGAAAAACGACCATCAGCACACGAAGTTTGTAAAATTTTTACAATATGGTTGAATGATGAAAAAATTTTATTGGAATTATCGGGTTCTCAGGAAAAGATTCAGACCATTAACAATATGATTGACTTTGAAGAACCTAATATAAGTCAGTTCGACGACTTTACTAGTTGTCAGTTATACAATAGTGAAGAAATTTTATTTAATCTAGTCGACCCTAATGAAATAATGCCTGCTACGGAAAAATTAAGTAAGTTCTACTCTGCTCTTACTTACAAGGGATGACCATAATTAGAGCCACTTTTTTATGTTATATGCTAACCTAAATTTATTTCATCTTCAAATATGTTTTTATAAGAACGTAATTTCAAAATAGACGATTCATTTTTTAAAAAAAATGCTTCAAAGACGGGATTTTCTGACGACGTATTTATTATGGGTTGTGTTTATCTTATAGTATATAAATATGAAGATTATGCAGTATCTTTATTTAAAAAATCTGCAGAAATGGAAAATGCCAATGGAATATTTGCACTTGGTCATTGTTATCAAAATGGGATTGGAGTTAACAAAGATGAACATAAGGCATTTAGTTATTATCAAAAATCAGCAGAAATGGAAAGTGTCAATGGAATATTTGCACTTGGTCATTGTTATCAAAATGGGATTGCAGTTAACAAAGATGAACATAAGGCATTTAGTTATTATCAAAAATCTACAGAAATGGGTGACTCTCGTGGAACATTCAATGTTGGATATTGTTATGAAAAAGGAATCGGGGTTGAAAAAGATGAATATAAGTCATTCATTTATTATCAGAAGTCTGCTGAAATGAAGCATATTGGATGAATATTTCTTCTTGGAATTTGCTATCTGCAAGGTATTGGAGTCGAAAAGGATGAAAATAAAGCATTAAATTATTTTCAAAAATCTGTGGATATGGGTAAATCTGATGGAATAGTTGTACCTGGTGAATGTTATCAAGATGGAATAGGTGTTGAAAAGTATGAATATAAAGCATTCATTTATTATCAAAAATTAGCGGATATGGGTGATGCTAATGGTGCAAATTGTGTTGGTTATTTTTATGAAAATGGAATTGGAGTTGAAAAGAATGAACATAAAGCATTCATTTATTATCAAAAATCTGCAGATATGAAGCACACTGATGGAACGCATAATGTTGGAAAATGTTATTGTTATGGAATTGGAGTTGAGAAAGATAAACAAAAGGCATTCATTTATTATCAAAAATCGGCCAATATGGGTCATGCTATGGCAACATTTAATGTTGGTAGTTTTTATCATTATGGAATTGGAATACAAAAGGATGAACATAAAGCATTTACTTATTATCAAAAATCTGCAGAGATGGATATTTCTGATGGTGTATTCCAAGTTGGTTATTGTTATCAACATGGTATTGGTGTCGAAAAGGATGAATATAAAGCATTCATTCAATATATAAAATCTGCTGGGATGCAGCTTTCTAATGGAATGTATCAGGTTGGAAATTGTTATAAAAGTGGAATTGGAATTGAAAAAGATGAAAAGAAGGCATTCGTTCATTACCAGAGATCTGATGAGATGGGTAATTCTGATGGTATATTCGCACTTGGTGACTGTTATTTTCGTGGAATTGGAATTGAAAAAGATGAATATAAAGCATTCATTTTTTATCAAAAATCTGCAGAAATGAAGAATGCCAATGGAATTTATAATGTCGGATTTTGTTGTCAAAATGGAATAGGAGTAGAAAAGGATGAATATAAAGCATTTATTTGTTATCGGGAATCTGCTGAAATGGGTAATTCAAATGGAGTATATCTAGCTGCTTACTGTTATCATAATGGAATTGGAATTGAAAAAGACAAGGAATTTATTCATAATCAAAAATATGCTGACATGAATGCATTTGATATATATGCACTTGGTAACTGTTTTCGAGATGGAATTAAAGTTGAAAAGGATGAACATAAGGCATTTATTTGCTTTCAAAAATCTGCTAATGCAGGTAACGCCAATGGAATGCTTGCACTTGGTAGCCGTTATCAATATGGAACTGGAGTTGAAAAAAATGAATATAAGGCATTCATTTATTTTCAAAAGTCTGCAGAAATGGGAAATTCTAAGGGAATATATAATGTTGGAAATTGTTATGAAAATGGAATTGGAGTTGAAAAAGATAAATGTAAGGCATTCAAATATTATCAAAAATCTGCAGAGATGGGTGATTTTAAAGGACTTAATAAGGTTGGATATTGTTATATGGTTGGAATTGGAGTTGGAAAAGATGAACATAAAGCATTCATTCATTTTCAAAAAACTGCTGATATGGGCAATCCTGATGGAATATTTGCGCTTGGTAACTGTTATAAAAACGGAATTGGAGTTGTAAGGAATGAATCTAAGGCATTCATCTATTATCAAAAATCTGCAAACATTGGAGATTCTGATGGAATATTTTCACTTGGCAACTGTTATCTAAATGGAATCGGGGTTGAAAAGAATGAACAAGAAGCTTTCACTCTTTTTCAAAAATCTGCAGATATGGGTAATTCTGATGGAATATGTGCACTTGGCAACTGTTATCTAAATAGATTCGGAGTTGAAAAGGATGAACAAGAGACTTTTACTCATTTTCGAAAATCTGCAGATATGGAGCACGTTGATGGAACGTATAATGTTGGAAATTGTTATTTTAATGGAATTGGAGTTGAAAAAGATAAACGTAAATCATTCATTTATTATCAGAAATCTGCTGAAATGAAACATGCTAAAGGAATATTTCGTCTTGGATTTTGCTATCTGTATGGTGAAGGAGTCGAAAAGAATGAAAATAAAGCATTCAATTATTTTCAAAAATCTGCAGATATGGGTAATTCTGATGGAATAACTGTACTTGGTGAATGTTATCGAGATGGAATTGGTGTTGAAAAGAATGAACATAAGTCATTCAGTTATTATCAAAAATCTGCAGATATGAGTAATTCTGGTGGAATAACTTCAGTTGCTTATTGTTATCAACATGGAATTGGTGTTGAAAAGAATGAACATAAGGCATTCATTTATTATCAAAAATCTGCAGAAATGGGTAATGCTAATGGTGCAAATAATGTTGGCTATTTTTATGAAAATGGAATTGGTGTTGAAAAGAATGAACATAAAGCATTCATTTATTATCGAAAATCTGCCGATATGGAGAACGTTGATGGAACATATAATGTTGGAAATTGTTATTTTAATGGAAATGGAGTTAAGAAAGATGTACATAAGGCACTCATTTATTATCAAAAATCGGCCAATCTGGGTAATGCTGAAGCAACATTTAATATTGGTACTTTTTATCATAATGAAATTGGGGTTGAAAAGGATAATTGTAAAGCGTTCAAATATTATAAAAAATCTGCTGAAATGGGATATGTTAAGGGAGTTTATATGGTTGGATATTGTTATATGCTTGGAATTGGAGTTGAAAAAGATGAACATAAGGCATTTATTCATTTTCAAAAATCTGCTGAAATGGGATGTCCTAATGGAATGTTTATGCTTGGCAAATGTTATAAAATGGAATTGGAGTTGTAAGGAATGAATCTAAGGCATTCATCTGTTATCAAAAATCTGCTAACAATTGAGTTTCACTTGGCAACGTTATCTAAATGGAATCGGAGTTGAAAAGAATGAACAAGAGGCTTTTATTCATTTTCAAAAATCTGCTGCTATGGGTCATGCCTTAGGAACGTATTACCTTGGAACTTGTTATAAACATGGAATTGGGATTAAAAAAGGCATCCATTTATTATAAAAAAATTGCTAATATGAATAATGCTCTTGACCTCCTATCTAATACCATGGAAAAACTTTCGTAACCAAAAATTAAATTTTATAATACAATTTCACTAGAACCGGAAACATAAATCACTGGCTTTTATTTATGTCATAATTTGTGTCAATTGACTTCGTTAATTATTATTAATATACATAAACTTAGTGGTAGTTTAGATATCTTTTTTAATCGCTATCATGTAACTCATTAAATAGTCTAAGTATCATTTCGAAATAAAATATTAACTTTAAAATATTTAATTTTTCGCACAAAAAAAGAGATACTAAACCAGAAAGTTGTATGTATTACGGTTTTTAATTGTCTCTCTATATGATTTATAGCATTTTCTAATCTAGAAATTGAAGGTAACTTTTCCTAATCGTTTAACCCTATTTATTAAGCCGGCATTAAGATAATTTTAGTCCATGACCGGGCGGAACTATGGAAACAATCCATATGGGCGGAAATTTTTAGTAGAGTGCTGTGACTATTGTAAGGTCGGAAAAACGTGACCTAATAATCGCTGCGCCAACTCACGTTACCCGGTTGTGACGATCTCTTGCC
>CAJVPY010005581.1:0-11327 GCA_910591965.1 Dentiscutata erythropus
CACAATAGGTAGAATTACAAGGCTTAGAATTAGACAAGGTATTTTTCGTAAAGGGATAAGCCAAGATTTTTGGAAGTACTGTTGCTAAGATGAGCAAGACTAGGTAGAGAGGCAATATCGCCTATAATACAGTTGAAAGGTGCAAACAGTTTGAAGTATTTCTTAGTACAAATGAACAAAAGTGGCAAATAAAGGGCACAGGCCCTACGATAGAGGATCTAATACCACCTAAAGTATTCGAAAAGAGTGAAAACTCTCACATCAAATTAGAATTTTTTTACTTAGGGCAAATAATTGATTATGAAGGCAACACACTATTAACATGGCAATAGCTCAGAGCTCTGAAGGGTAAATGTATAACTGGAATGAAAGCACGGTGGTTTAGCAAAATAGAAAAGAAGGTTCTGGTTTTAGCTGAGGAAAGAATACTAAAAAGAGAATATCAGCTAGGCCACAAAATCCAATGTATCTCTCAGTACAGTTCGAGAAATCAAAAACAGACAAGAGATGCAAGCCCTGGATAGTACTGAAAGATCAAGATTCAACAGCTCCAGTAATCAGTCGTGCTATAGATGCTAACGGTGAAGATACATACTTTGAACACTGGCTAACAGAGCCCGGTCACAACACAGGGTTACTGCACCGATGTACTGGATATAGTGTAAATATAGCAAATGAAGCAAATCAATGTGTAGGCAAGAAGTCTATAACACAAAACCTTCGTCAAGTTAAAAGTATTGTTAAAAAAGAGAACAAATGGTTTATACTAATTCCTGCATCCTGGTTTTTCACACCTACTGTCTTTGAGCAAGGTATAGAAGAGAGTTTTGTAGAGCTGCAGCCAATCGAAAACGTAGATATCACCTTCATTAAAAGTTAGCACTTTAAACCAAAAGTCGAAAAGTTGTTAATTGAAAACGTAAATCTCAACTTACAAAAAAGAACCAAAAACCCAGTATTCTTTACAGATGGATTCTTGATATGTCCAAATGACGAATCTGCGAATATTGATTTAATGGAAGCAGGGTGGATACAAATATATATAGAACAACCTAAAGTAGAAGTCACCAGAGGTAGTATAAGGGTGAAAAAGTAGCTTTCATCATTGAGACCCGAACTGGCAGTGATCTGGTGTGCGTTGTTAACAACATGCTCAGGAAGTACAGTTGAGATTAATATGGATAGTATGGTTGCAATTTATAGCATTAGAAAATAGAAGTTTTAGAGTATTGAGCAAATTAAAGAATTATCTAATCGTAGATAAGATAGTAGAAACAATTCAGTTTAAAGGGCTCAAAATAATATTAAACAAGGTTAAAGCACATAGTGGTATTAAGTGGAACGAAATAGCAGACAAGCTAGCGAAAGAAGGTGCGGCCTTAGATGAAGACTAGTCAATTTGTAAATTTTTCGGATCTAAATGGCCTTTTGGTGTAAGGTGGCAAGACGAACAAGTAGACTCCCCAATAAGATCTTTTATACTTCAAGTTACTGGCATAAAAACTAAAAGCAGCTGGTATATGCAAAAGAAGTCACATCTTCATAGCGAAAACGAAAAAGCAGAAGACTTGGTTTGGAGTAATTGTTGGGAAAGATTTAAAGAGTACAGAGGCATGAGATGCGACTCAATGGAAAAAGTTTTAGATTAGTGGGGTATGTCAAAAATTTGTTATGAACACTTCTAATGAAAAGTGTTCTATACAAGAGAAGTCCCTCTATGTATCTGGATCCTATTTGCGTCCTGTATGAAAATAATAAGAAGAAAAATGCAGATCACCTCATGCAGTGTTAGGCGCTAAATTAAACATAAGTAGAAATCGAAAAGTTTAGCATTAGTCTAGCTTGGGCATCAATGGAGAAAGTTTATAGGGTAGCTTTAACAGTTCAAGATTTGTGGAGAGCAGTCCTTGGTTCATCACTAATTGAGAGAGTCAAGGCATGTAGTCTTTTATCAAAAGGCCTTTTCAAACGCAGCACACTTTTGTAGTTAAGTAGTATTTTAGAGAATGAAGCCATAGCACTAGAAACTCTAAAAGCAGCTAGCTTTGGTATGCAAGAATGCTTTCATAGATTGGTATGGAGTGATAGATATAGAAAATTTATCGTATGGGAAAAAGAAAATAATATTGGTGCTAAGGAAAAACGACCAAAGAAAAGCGAAGAAAAGAAAAGGCCTTGTGAAAAGAAGAACATCGCACCTGGTCCAAGTAGTGGCGTTGCGAACCAATCTAGGACGAATAAGCGAATAAAGATGGTAGAGGTGGATCAATTGGTAGAGTCAGAAGTAAGACATTTGTCAGAAGTTGTGATAAGACAGAGAATTTTAAGTTCTAACCTACCGAGTTGGTGGACTAAAAGATTGTAAATATTTGATGAGAGCTGAGCCCAGGCTAGATCATATCTTTAAATGCGTCACAACATATGTGGGATATGGTGGCCAACATTAGTGTAGTAGCTAAACTTGGGCATCTCGAAGAGACAGCCAGGTTTTAGTCTAATTAGATTATTAAATAGCTTAGTATTGTATTAAGTAGTAAATATTTAATAAAATTTTAGTACGCAGTTATCAAAGGAAAAAAAAAAAAAAAATTCAAAATATCCTAAAATATTTTAAATAGTATTTGATAAATTCAAATTAATTAGTTTTTCTTACTCATTAGTAGCTATCTTATAGTTTATAAATATTTTGATATTTTGATGCATTTACATCTATTTTGAATTGTTTCAAATTAATTTGAAATATTGCACAATATAACGCAATATTACATTATAAGTTTCATAATATTACATAATATATTTTGTAACATTATGTTATATATTGTACAATATTTCGTAATATATTATGCAATATTCCACTCAAACTATAATTATTGCGTAATATTTTAGGGTGTAATAACTTGCATAAAATTATATTAGGGCAGTGTCATTTACCGTATTTCCCCCAAAATAAGCTACCATTTTTGGGCCAAAAATTACATGAAAATTTCCGAAGTAGCTTATTTTAGAAACAAATCGATTTTTGGTCATTTTTTATTAAGTAAAAGTAGTTGATATAAATAAAAGTCAAATAGTATTAAGTAAATATATATTATAAACTTAATAAAAGTTGTTCATAATTAAAAAATACACATATCTTGAAAGTTTCATACAATTTGGATAACTTTGTATTAGTAACATTTTGTATATAAAGTTTGAATTTAAAATGTAAAAACATTACTAATAAAAAGTCATCTAAATTGTATGAATCTTTCAAGATATGTGTATTTTTTAATTCTAAACAACTTCTATTAAGATCAATATATATATTTACTTAGTACAATTTTGACTTTTATATATAACAACTGTTAAAAATTTTAAAAAAATTCGGGAGGGGGGTAGCTTATTTTTGGGTAAAAGAGAATTCCTGGTTTTTTGCTCAAAAGTGAGAGGGTAGCTTATTTTAGATGGTAGGAAAAATATGATATTACCTAATTTTTTTTTATCAGAGGCTTACCCCTTCTAGTTTTTAATATATAAATTATCAGATCTCATATATAAAATTTCAATTTTTTACCCTCCCTAGAAAATCACCTGATAATTGTTAGCTCTCTTAATATATTTTGCTAATGCTATATACAATACAAAACAGCAAGAGACATCCAATCTATATATATAGGCGCCAATTTTTAGTATTTATTTTTTTTATTTTTTTTTTTCTTTGATAACCCCGTACTAAAATTTTATTAAATATATAACGCTTAATACAAGATCAAGCTATCTAATAGGGTATTAGACTAAAAGCCGGCTATCTCTCTGAGATGCCTAACCTTGGTTATCGCACTGATGTTGGCCACTATACCCCATATACGGTGTGCCGTATTTAAAAATATAATATAGCTGGGCTTAGCTCCCACAATTTTTGGTATTTATATAATCAATTCTGATTGACTAATTATTAAGCAATTGATTTTAATTGGTTAAAAAATGCCAATTTTTTGAACTCATATAAACTTTAATCTCTTATAACTTTTTTAAAACAAAGAATAAAAAAAATTCCTCTGACAGAAATGTAGTTTATCTAAAAATCTATCAATTTGTTAGAGTTTTTTGATTTAGCTTGTTTTAAAAAAGTTATACTACTTTAAAGTTTTATTAATAGACATTGGATGTCTCTTGCTGTCCTGCACTGTATATAAACCTTTAATATAAACACATTTATCAACCACATGTAATATAATAATATTTTATACAATTATTAAGTAAAAGAGCTAGAATGTAATTAAATACCCTGATGCTTGCATAGAGCTCCACCAAGTGCAACAGAGCATGTATAATTTCTTTAGAGGTATCAACAATATAAAATTTATTAATACTTGCACTTGGTACAGTATAAAGACCACTTTGGTTATTATATTAAATTTTTTATAAGTTAATTTGTTGCTATTTAGAACAAAAAAATTGCTTTGATATTTCAAGATAACCTGGATAATGATTTGCAATAGCTATTAGTCAATATTCATAAAAACATTCCATGTTAGTTGTACTAAAATAAAATATTTGCACAACATTGTATGTCTGAGTTTGAGAAAAATAATGCCTTTAATAAGCCCAAAGCTTTTTTCAATATAGTTATTTGTTTTTTTGTTTTTTTGACATTAAGATAAGGCCTTGCTCATATCTTTATTGGATAATTTATACAAGTAAATACATGGGATATGTAGATACTTAATTTGTATACTAACAAAAGCATATAAATTATATTCAAAAATGAGAGCTCAAACTAGAAGCTCAACTAAAGCTTGGTGAACTTTGGCTAAACTAGTTATCTGCGACCTAAACCTACTAGAGTGATCAAGACTCATCTAGATTTTTATAGTTAATTAATTAGAGATATACTATATTGAATCCATAATGTAGACCAAAGTTGAACTTTTTGTATTGCTTGTCCTTTTGGAAGACAATTTTCCTCATTGTCATGCAATTGATCTGTAAGGCTGCAGAGGCATGAGTAAGTAAATTTTCTTCATTGGTGTTGAGTAGGTTTGTGAATATAATTCTGTAGAGTTCAGTCAGACCTCCCTATAGTCACCAAGTTGGTCACGCCCTATTGTGGTACTTGTATAGAGGTGTGACTATAAATAAAATACCTTTTATAGTTACATATCTATTGCCAATGAGTGTTTAATATAATATGTAGTTGTAACATATTGAAATACTATTAAAAAATTTAAAATATTTAGTAGTGAATAACTTTTGATTCAGTAGTCCAATTTGGATGAAATGAATACCAGAGTGATTGTCTCAATGAGACAATTCTAATGAGTCCTAATCTAGTTACAAAACCCAAGATTACTAAGGATTTTTCACTTAGATGTTTAAATTTAATCAATTGTTAAACACATGAAGTAACACAAATCCTTAACGATCTTGGGAACTTGTAATTAAATTTTAACAATTTTGGGCTCATTAGAATCGTTTCATTGAGACAAACATTTTGGTAGTTGTTTGATCCAAATATAGTCATTGGATCAAAAGTTATTTGCTGTCAAATCTTTAAAAAGTTTTAAATATATATGAATATGAACATTGACCAATCAGATTTTATAATTCGAATTGAGTTAAAAATTGGTGACTATAATGAGAGTTTATTATTAATAAAATTGTTTTTTTTTTGGTATTAAGGTGATCTTCTTTGGCCTGGAGACTTTTATTAGAGTATAGATGGAGTTTTATAATATAATTACAATGATAGTACATCAAGCTACATATGCACTATTTGAGTGCCTAATTTAAGTAGTCCGCCCAAAGTTTTACACTATCTGCCGTACCTGCACCTCAACTATCTGGTTCTAACCACCTCCATCAGCCCTTAACCCTGGGTGTATCTCACTATTTATGTATGGATTTCGGATATTACCCAATATGGATTTCGCACCCTACCTTAGGACTTACTAACCACACAGATTTTGTCAATCCCTATCATTAAGACTTACTAACCATATATAGTTAATCTATTCTCGAAGATAAACTTAACAAAGTGGTACATGTCCCACACATGTATTCACCTGCATGTTCCTATAACTTCTTTCTAATTAGTACCTATTGATCTGCCATTGCGTATTAGTATCTTATGCCACCTTTTGGGGTGCTGCCTTTCTATGGATATTTCTCAAGCACCAACCTTTCTAACTAGGCGCCCATTACATACTCCTTGCCCTTATTCAGTTCACAACAACCCTGCTATCCACATTTGGACTGTCTTCTTACCCGGATTCTTTATCAGTCTCTCTCTTACTTCTAGCCGGCAACCCGGACAGATCGGTCTACCTAGGCTTTAGGTGCCTGAAGGATGCCCTTTTCTTGGTTCATAATTTCGGAGCGTATGTCTTTTTTCTCCAGTGTGTCAGCCTGGCGGTTCGGCTAGTGTGTCTCCCACTTAAGGACCTGATCGCTTGGTTCTTCAATCTCAGGCCCTGGTTCGAATTCAGCCCTCCTGTGGCACCATCGAAGATCACTGCTATTTCCAAATTCAGGACTTGCCAAATAGGTTTTTGGTTATGCCAGTTCCTAGAATTTATTGTGCCAAAGCTCCCATTATTAGATGGTGTGACCGAGATTACAGATTTTAGATCCAACTAATAATCACAACCTGAACCAAAACACAGACTATTTTTCAAAATTCGTTGTCTATAGAATTTAACTCTAGACCTACCACTTGGAGAGGGTGACGACTAGACCACTACACTAAGTCATCACACCTTATTATTAATAAAATTGTTAAAAAATTAAATTTTTATAGTGATAGTAATTATAAGTGATTTTATTTTTATTTTTTTGGTATTAAGATAACCTCTTTGACCTGAGGACTTTTTATTAAAGTATAGACGATGTTTTATAATTTAATTACAACAATGGTACATCAAGCCACACATGCACTTTTGGTGCCTAATTTAAGTGGTCCACCCGAAATGTTAGTGCTATGCTAAGGGTTCTACACTATCTGCCATACCTGTACCCCAACTATGGGGGTATCCATTTAAACCATCTGGTTCTAACTACCATTATCTGCCCTCTAACCCATAGATATTACTTACTATTTATACGTAGATTTTGCATCTACCCAATTTGGATTTTGCACCCTACCTTAGAACTTACTAACATAAGCTAGTCTATTCTCGAGGTAAACCTAACAGAGCAGTACACATCCCACATGTGTATTCAACTACATGTTCCTATAACTTCTTCCTGATTAGTACATATTGACCTGCTGTTCCGTATGCGTATCTCATGCCACCTTTTGGGGTGCTGCTGTTCTACTGACATTTCTCAAGCACCAACCTTCCTAACTAGGCATCCATTACGTACTCCTTGCCCTTATTCAGTTTACAACAACCCCAATACCCGCATTTGGACTGGATTCTTATCCGGATTCTTTACTAGTCCATCTCTTACTTCCAGCCGGCAACCCAGAAAGGTTGGTCTGCCCAGGCTTTAGGTGCTTGAAGGACGCCCTCTCCTTGGTTCATACTTTTGGAGCATATGCCTTTTTCCTCTAGGGCGACAACTCACAGTTCGGCTGTTGTGTCCTCCGCTAGTGAACCTGGTCGCTTGGTTCTCCGATCTTGGGCCCCAATTCGAATTTAGCCCTCCTGTGGTATCATTGAAGATCATTGCTATCTCCAAATTCAGAACTTGCCAAATTGGTTTTTGGTTATACCAGTTCCTCTGATTTATTGTACCAAAGCTCTCATTTCTAGATGGTGTGACTGAAGTTACAAATTAAGTTCTGGATCCAACCAATAAACATAGCCATCAATCGAACACAGGCCTATTTTTCAAATATCATTGCCAGTGGGATTTGAACTCTAGACCTGCTACTTAGAGAGGGTGATGACTAGACCACTACACTAAGTTGCTACACCTCTAGTAATTATAAGTGATTTGTGACTATAATGGGGTTTTTTACTATGTTTTAAGTCTTTCGCGCAATATTGGGTGCTTAAATAGAGATGTGACTATATGGGGTGTAACTATAGGAAGGTCTGACTGTATTCTCTATATCATATGCTGGTATACCCTGTTGCTTTTAGATTTGTTTATATATCACTGTAGATATTTTTAGCAATATTTGAATAATAGTTTTAATAGCAATTCTATATAGTATATCCAGAGTCTGAAGTGCTTGAATTAATTAAGTTGAAATAAGGCCTTTCATGGTTAAATAAGTGGTGTGATATAATAAGATCAATTATTGCTCTACATTGCAAATGCATAAAATCACAAGAGCTATTTATAACCACTGCTATAGTAAATGTGCTAATAATTTTGATAAGAGACCCTAAACCTAATCCTAACTACCTTATACTCTTTTGACTATATCTTATGATCTAGTAATTTAATTTCAATAATTTTGGTATTATTCGAATTACCACAGCAAGAAGAATCTGATATACTTAAAATTATTTTGTTATCACTACACAGTCACATGATAAATCTAAATACCTAAAGTTACTAATATTTAAATAGGGTTAAATATTTTAAATTTAGAGTTAAATACATTGTAAATGTATTAAATTTGGAGTTAAATACATTAATAATATATTAATATTAGAAAAATATATTAAAAATATGTTAATATTAGGGTTAAACACATTAAAATATGTTAATATAAGGGTTAAATACATTAAAATATGTTAATATATAGGTTAAATACATTAATATACATTAATTTAAGAGTTAAATACATTAAAATATGTTAATATAAGGGTTAAATACATTAAAATACATTAATATAAGGGTTAAATACATTAAAATACTTTAATATAAGGGTTAAATACATTTATTGCTGATCTGGATAAAATCGGCACAAATTTATTATACAAATTTGGGGTAAATTTGTTAAATTTTATATGAAACGATAAAGAATACACGAAAATACTAAAAAGGCAAAGTACAATAAAATCATCAAAAGCAAGTTTTTATCGCATGGGTAACTTAGTTAAAAGGCTTTAAAATCGTTTTATGACAAAAAAAAATCACTACTAGTTTGTAAAAAAAAACTTTGCTTTGGAGTGGTGTCAGATTTCGAACTAAACCAAATCACGAAGATTCAATTGCAATTATATAAAAATCAGTAATGAAATAAAAAAAAAAAAAAGGCTAACCATGACAGCCTAAAAAAAACGACAAATGCAAAAAAAAAAAAAAAACAAGAAACTGCAATATATATTCGGGTAGTTGTATTTATTATAAACATATAGCTTTATTTTTATTTTTCCTCCAAAGAACGTTCTGCTATTGCCTTCTTCCATGATCTTGAAAAACCACTTATCCAGTTTGAAATTGTCGAAACTTCAGGTATGTCAACCTCATTAATTTTACCTTCCTGGGAACGTCTTAGTAATTCTTGTTGCATTTCAGTTGCAGACATTTTGTTTCGTGGACTTGCTGTTCTAGTATGAAACATGGTTTCTAACAAACCTTTTACTTGAGGCGTGAGTTGTTTGACTGATGTTTTCCTTTTCTTTTGCTTTTCTTTAAGACACCAACCGGCGACGAATTTTTGACAACTAATATATAAAAGTATAAGAGAAGAATTCCGAATGGAACAAAGTAAGTGATAAGTGATATAATGAAGAAACAAAAGAGAACGAAATTAGAAAAAAGTATTGAAAGTGAGAAGAAAAATTATAAAGAGAAGTGAAAGAAAAGAACGAAGGTAAGAAAAAGGCCAAGAAAGGGTTAGAGGTGAAGCAATAGAAAAAAAATAAGAAAATAAGGATAATATGAAAGGAAACGAGAGTGTAAAAAAAAATAATAATAAAGAAAAGAACAAAAGGCGAAAGGAAAAAAATAAGGAGGAAGGCGAAAATGAGAAGAAATTAAGGCGTGAAAAAAGATGAAAAATAAAAAGAAATGTGAAAGGCAAAATATGAATAAATATGAAATATAAAGTGCTACAAATAAATAAAAGTAAACGAAATGGAAAATAAAAGATGTAGACGAAAGTGTAAAGATAAATAAAATTGAAAAAATAAATAGTGAGAAATCAAATGAGATCGTAAAAAATAAAATAAAAATACATAAATAAAGACATAATAAATAAACCGAAAATTTAGAACATGAATTGAATAAAAATTTGTAATATAAATAGATGTGAAAAACATGATTGAAAGTAGACAATGAATAAAAAGTATGAATATAGACGAAAGCGTAAGGCATAGCGAAAGTATGAAATTCAGTGAATATTTGATAAATTCGATAAATTTGCAAAGAAATAAAAATAAAAAATAAAACTATAACCCTTCAGATTCGGTATAAATTTCTATTTTCGCTGTATTGGTCAAGTCGATTGTTTCCTGGATTATAAGCAGCTATTTTTAGCTATTTGTTTATTGAGTACGAAAAAATTTTAGCAAATTACATATGAGATCATCATTCTTGTCTTCATTTACTAACTCTTCATTCGACGAAATTATAAAATTATATAATTAGTATTAATATTCAAACAGAGATATTACTATAAATTACCAAGTGCCAGATAATAATTCTATTGCTAATAAGGCCAGACCCACTTTATTTTCTGATTAATATTAGATAACTTGTAAAAAAGGGCGGGGTATTGAAAAGAAACATATATTGATATTACATAAAAACCAGTACAGTGAAACCTCTCTAGATATACTTTCTTTAAATGCACAAACTCTCTAAGCGCATTCTTAAATTCCGAAACATCCTTAATTTCTTCATGATCAACCAAAGAAGTTTTTCTATTTTCAGGAACACCAGATACAAAATCTGGAGGCATAATCATGTGAGATTCAATCATCGATTGTTCTTGTCTAATCGAATTCAACACTTGAACGACCAAGGCTTTGAAAGCATATTGATTGGAAGATTGAATGGTAGACATTTCATCGATGTGGCCCGAACATATCTTAACCTTCATAAGTGCGCTTTTACTTACTATTTTTTAAATGCGCATTATAAAAATTTGGTTCTTATAAGCTGCATTTGGAGAGGTATAACTGCACTGTGAATTTCTTTACTAATTAAATGTGTATAGATTTAAAAATAGAGGAAATTGGTTGCTAGGAAAATCACCATTCGACATTTTTCGATCAGGCTAATTCCGGTTCTTACTTGCATGTAAATCATCTTTTGTTTTTATTTGCAATAATTTATCAAATAAACTATTGAGTTAATAAAGGCAAAGATGATTTATATGCAAGTAAGAACCAACACGTTGGTCTAAGTTTGTCTGAATTAGCTCGATCAGAAAATGCCGAATGGCGATTTTCCTATGACCCATATTGAGTTTTTATAGTTTTTGAAAAATTGAGGTGAAG
>CAJVPY010005582.1:0-11326 GCA_910591965.1 Dentiscutata erythropus
ATTAATGTTAACTTGTTGTTTTTAGAAACACTACAAATCAAGTTTTTATATTTAATAAATTTAACTTGTAAGTATAGATATTATTTATTCATATAAACGCAACAATTCAGATTTATCAATTTTAATATACCTTTTATCATATTAAGTTAGTTGACCTTATTGTGCTAAACTTTCAAGTGTTTCAGCATGTAGTTAGGGCTGATTTGGCCTATAGTTGTTAGTTGAAGCCTATGGGTTTAGCGTTGGCGAAAGCTGAAAACCTAGTTTCGGTTTTTCCCAAAATAATTCTAAAAGACGAAATGGCGAAATGCGGCGAAACCATCATTTACAATATCAAGAATGCTGGGCTGCCGTCAATAGAAATTAGGCAGATTGACATTTTAAAAAAAATCCATACATCAACTTTCACAGCTCATATCTCGATGAATTTTGAAGCTATCTAAAAAGCTTATCAAACTAGCTTCAAAATTCATCGAGGTATTAGCTGTGAAAGTTGATGTATGAATTTTTTTTAAAATGTCAATCTGCCTGATTTCTATTGACGGCAGCCCATATATTCATCTTATTTGATTTTATTAATATCTATGTCGATTAACAGATGGGTATAATGGTAGGTCTGATCCGGCTGAAAATAAGTGTTCAATTATTCATTCGTTCAATCTTTTTAATATCCAAATACTCATCAGCAATTTTCAAATGAATATTCGTTGAATTATTTGATAAAAATTTTTATATCAAATATTCAATTCAGTGAAACAATTATATTCGGATATCTGAATATTCATTGAATTGAATATATTGTTCATCAGATCAGACCTCTACCTATTGTTATTTTACAGAAGCATATATCTTTCTTGTTTCACTAACTTAATGTAATATGATTGATTATAAATAGATTATCCCAATAATGATATATTAACATTGTGATAATAAAAAGTAAAAAATAAGCTTTAATAAATATTTTTTTATCATTATTTAAAAAAAAAAAATTTTTATTATAAAAAAAAAAAAGCCGTGTGGCCGGGTCACTAGCCACTGTTCCATGATATGAAAACCAAGTATATAATTTTGTGCGGCCTAATAGACAATCTAAATTTTTTTTTTTTTTTTTTTTTAATTTTTTGATAGTCTTGCCAGTGTACAATTTATTTAAGACTATATTTAGATAAGAGTTGAACTCTTTTGAACAATACATTATTATTCATAACCATAACAGAGAGTTTTATAATTGTGAGCCTGACATCACCTAGCTGCGATAAATGTGTCTACATGCAATTTGTCGCACTAATCTGTATACAAGTTAGATAAACTTTGTCAGCCCGTCAAAGCTTTTCCCTTCATATTCTCTTTCTTCACCAAGAGCAAAAGAAAGTGATGATCTTATATTTAATACAAAACCACCAATAGTACCAAGAAGACAAACCGAAAAACTAACTAAAAAAACAAATATAACAAAGGAGAATTTTTAAAAAAAACAATAAAAGGAATACAATGAAATATAAAAAAAGAAAAACAAAGAGAAAAGCCTAAGGGCCAACAAAGGAAGAACTACCTCTATCAAGAAATAGTACAAATAAAACGAAAAATAAATGAAAAGTACACTATTATAACTTATGTCAGGTTTAAGAAAAAATTTATAACAACTGCAATATTTGTATATCTCAACTATAAAATCTAACAAATTTTTATCTGACTACTAGCCACCTCCAGACAGTGTTGTATATGGACATATGTCCAAACAAATTATTGGACATGGACATATTTTAATATGTTTATAGATATAGACATCCATATTTTTATATGTCTATGTCCATGGATATCTATGTCTATAGATGGTCCATGGACATGTTTATGTCCATTAACAACATTGCCTCCAGATGTCTTTTATGCCAGAAACCCAATTCCAGTTACGTGGAGGACCCGTATCTATAGATTATATTGTATATCATATCTACCCAATAAACAAGACATGTGGTTGCATTTTTGAGTACATCCAAATTTGAGAGATAAACAATGCTAATTTTTTGAAGGGGGTAAACCAAATTGTCTACTTTTTGTCAAAAATTTTAGAGAAAACTGGCCAAGCAAAAAACACCTAGAGAAAGACCACTTGCACCCAAGGAAAGTAGTTACATCCATGTAAAGACTTAACAACTCCTAAACTTTCTTCTAGGAAAGAGATAGAGCATCTATACTTTCTTTTCGGTGAGTAATAAACTCTGGGCTTGTTGGCAAATAGTATATAAGAACTACTTCTAAATAACAAGTGCTGTGCATACAGTGAGTGATAAACTCTGAAGAAGTTAGCAGGTAGCATATAAGAACTACCTCTAAATAACAACTGCCAACTTATAGCTGCTAGTATACTCTCCATGTTTTACAAAATGCTATTGTGTTTTTTTACAAAAAATGTATTTGGATTTTTTGGTACAGGTGATTGTTGACAATCTAAATTTAGTAAAAAATTTTTTATTTTATTTCTACAGGTTCTTTAATTAATCCTTCACTCAACTGAAGCATAATCTTAGTAAAATGTGACTCAGATTACTATATAAATTTACTATGGTGCAAATATAGCAATTGCCCAAGATAAACTTTTTTTTATACTAAGATAATCAATCTTGTCAATTAATTAAAAGTTGTAAAGCTTATCTTTGCGGTTCTATTGTAGTTAAAGCGTCAAAATCGGCCTGGTAAATGCCAAGATATCTTTAAAAAACAGTTCTTTTACTATGTAAACTTTTTTGCAAACAATAGTACTTTAGAACCTACTACTGTGTTTCCAACAAATATATTGGTTTTCATTAATAAAAAATTTTGATACAAGTAATCGTCAGGAAGAGTTGTATAAAAAATATATATATATATAATTACAATTTTATAATTACTAGTTAAATAATTATAAATTGTTTTATTATTTATTGAATTGTTTTCTAATTTTACTTTAGCATTCTGTTGAGTTTTTTAATATTGATAGAAATTTTCTCTGTTGCTTCTTTATGATATTTCAATAACATTTATTTCCGAATTACTAATTTGCAATAGCATTTTATTTATTTGTGATATTATAACAGTATGAATTTAAAATATTTCAAGTATTCATGTCAATTATTTTAGTAAAATTGTGACTAGAATTTTGAAACAGAGTTGGATATTTTTTAAAATTATAAGTAGGTCTTAGCAAAATTTTATTCTCTTGAGAATAAAGTACTGAACAAAAAACTTTATAAAATTTTTTTGGTTATGTTAAAAGCACTTATTTTTTGTTAATGTTTAGATTATTTTAATTTTTTTTTTTTTTACTACAGTAGCAAAATAATTTTGAAGGTGTATAAATAAATACTTTGCTTAATAATTATTATTATTATTTTTTTTTAAAAAAACTAAAACAATATTTTTAATTTTGTAACTGTGAGCTACCCCAAGAACATCTCCAAAAATTAGCCAATTAGAATTGGAGATCAGGTGTAATGTGAAATCAAAACAATCGAATTTAGAGTAATAAAGCCTTAACATTAGTTTAGCATTAGGGTTAAGTTAGAGTAAGGTTATGACAATAGTTTATATTAAAATTTGATAAGAAATTTTTTTTATTAGAATACAAAAGATAGTTTCTTATTCGTCTTTTTGAGAAATAAGCAATTTTTAACAAAACTAATATTTGTTTTGAATTTTTTTGAATGTGTAATATTACATCTAACTCTAATATATGATTAGTTGCATAGAATTTTTGAAGGTGTTCTTGGGATAGTTGCTATACTTGCTGGCAAAACTACTGTGATTTGAAATTTGGATTTGGATTTGAAATGAATTTTATTATATTTGGAATGAGATTTGGGCTTTGGGATTTGGGACAATTTTATTATATAAAAGTGAGTCAATAGAAAAAAGACAAATTTTTTTTAAGTAAAAGTTTTCTTGACTTTAGACTTAAATATCTTGACAATTATTTTATTAAATTTAATAAATTTTTTTTATTTTAATTCCATATAATTTCAAGACTAAAATAAAAAATTTTTTAGCAAATTTAATTAATTAGTTGTTGAGATATTTTAATTTATAAATTAAAAAAATTTCACTAAAAATGATTTGTCCCTTTTCTATTAACTCACCCTCATATTTGGAATTTGGAATTTGGGTGGGATTTTGAAATTTTAGTTTTGCTAACATATATAGTAGTTGTGGCTGCACTAAGTGGCATAATCTAGTTTACCCAATTGAAGACAGTATTTCATACATCCTATCACAACTGGTAGGGGAAATTAGGACTCCCAAATTTTTGCAGATCCCTGCCAGGGCTGATGGTTTTCTGTAGTGATAATTGGTTAATTCCATCTGTGCTAAAATATGGATTCTGCGAATAAAATTGACAAATTCTGCACAGTTTCTGTAGTAATTATAAAGATTCTGCATAGTTTCTGCAATATTTTTTTTATTTAAAATTTATTTTAAAAAAGTAAAAAAAGAAAATTTTAAATGTATATTTATTTAAATCATTAAAATTTAAGTACTATGTATTCTATTTAAATTGTCATTTCACTATTTAAATTGGTATTAAAATATAATATATTTAAACTTTGTAAAGTTTCTTTACTTAAACTTTGTCGATTAGTATCTAAAATCGTATTATATTTTGAAAAACTTATTTCCACTGCACAAGAAGAAACTGGTAACCAAATATAATTGAATACAATTTTAGATAAAATAGACAATGAATCGGCTATATTTAACCAAAATTCATTCAATATAATTTCCTTAAACACTATATCATATTTCAATTCACAATAAATTGCCCACTCATGTAATAATTCATTTGATGGATTAGATAGTTCTGGTATAATAGAGTAAGTGCGAATATTTTTCTGTTTAATATTGCCAAGATGAAAAAACTTTGGATCAAAAAGTTGGCATGCATAAAACAAAGATCTACCAGGGTGAGAAGGAATATTAGCAGAAAACCTTTGATATGCAATACTAAAAGCACCATAGAAGATAGAATAAAATTTAATTGGCTGAAAAAGTTTTGATAAAATTAATGCATTTAATTCAAGACCAAAATACTCAGCATTTATATTAGTTTCAATATAGGCAGTAAGTTGTTCAAGTTGATTTTTAACTAGGGAAAAACAGGTTTTTCTTGCCAAAAAAAGTTTAATGTTTGTATAAGCTTTTGTAAGAAAATATTAATAAAATTTATATAAATTGTAATAAGTCCAAGATCTTCAGGATTTGATAATAATAATGTAATAACTTCTAATGTATTAGTTTTATCGGTTTTTATATTTATTTTGAAAAAATCTAGGCCAATAGTCAATATAATTTTTTTGCGTATAAGACCATTTCAAACCAAGAATTCTATCTTGTTATAACAGAAAGTGGAATTTTTTTTGGTGAACTAATTTCATAAAACCGTAAATGATCTAAATATCTATGCTGACGTGCAGGACATCGTGAAAATAAATCTTTAATTTTAGCTAATAAAGTATTAACTTGAGAAAAATGACAATAGATATGCCAAGTATCACTATATAAAAGTAAAATATAGTAATTATATATATATAATAGCAAGTTAAAAAATAAATATTATATACCCAATTAAGTTTAAAATATATGCATAGCAGGGTATATAAACCAATTAAGGCATTACTGTAACCAAAACATCATGGTAGCATTTTTTCATATATGTAGCCAAATCTGATAAAAAAATACAAGGAAAAGTAAATGGAATATCATAATTTGTAAGAATTTAAAAAAGAGTTTGTCCTATTGTACAATTATTAACTTGGATAAGAAAATTAATAAAGACTAATTTTGTACTATCTTTGTATACAAATATAGTATTAACTACACTTCATGAGCAACTATCTGTTGTTTTATCTATAATTATTGCTACATGCTTTTGTTTAAAAAATGATTTAAGGCTATTTAAATAATTAGAAAAAACCTGAGGAAGATATAATTGGTGTAATGTAGCTACTTGCAAAATAGCTCTATCTTCTTTACAATATTTTTTTAAAAATAAATGCAATAAATTAAATTTTTTAATTGAAATATTGGCTGCTACAAAAGATTCAATTAAATTATTTAAGAATTTTTTTTTCGATTTAGAAGATGAAAGCAATATAATAATAGTTTGTTGATGTTGCTTATTTTTCTGTGAAGCTTTGTTTGATTTGTGAGTTTTACTATTAATATGATTATCAACTGTCAACTTTTGTGTCCAGTCTATAGAGTAATCACAAAAATTACAAAATAAAACTTCATCATTAACTCTAAATTCACCTAGATTTTCTTCAACTCTAGTATGAACCGTAACTTTTAATATTTTGCTTTTTTTTTTACTTATTATAATAGGTAAAAATATGAGTAACAAACTTTAAGAATTGTGTAACTATAAAGAAGATTTTATTAAGTTACTAATAACTTGAAGACATCTTTTATTAATTAAATTTATACTTTTTTTTTATAATATTCAGAATAATAAAAAATTCATATTATCTTTTTTTGATTACTAATTTTTCTCAATCATGAATTCGAAGCATTCATGTTTTTCAACACAGCCTTCTATACAATTTTACTACTTTTAGTAGTATTATCTTATAAACTCACATAACTATGAATTTTTATTACTTGTCTTTTTAGATTAGTTTCTTCGGTTCTTTGAACAAAAATTATAACAACTAACTTTAATAGTTATAATTAAAAAAAAACCTGTACAAACCAAGTAATATAAACTATTCATTGTTACTTTGATTGGTGATCCACCAGTCAACCAGAGAATAATCATAGTAAAATGTGACTCAAATTACTTATAAAAATTGGGGTCTCCAAATGTGGCATGTGTGCATTTAAACCTTTTTTTTATACTAAGTTAATTACTTTTTTAACTTAAGAGACTTTTGTAGAGCTTGTCAAGATGTATCTAATAGTGGTTAGAGCATCAAAATTGGCTTGGTGAGTGCTAAGATATCTTTAAAGATATCTTGGCACCCACCAAGCTGATTTTGATGCTCTAACCACCATTAGATGCGTCTTGACAAGCTTTACAAAAGTCTCTTAATTTAGAAAAGTAATTAACTTAGTATAAAAAAAAGTTTTAAATGCACGTATGCTACATTTGGAGACCCTAATTTTTATAAGTAATTTAAATCATATTTTACTATGATTATTCTCTGGTTGACTGGTGGATCACCAATTAAGGTAATAACATTATTCCCTTCCGTGACATTAACCACAACTGCCCAACGAAATTAGATCAGCAGATCCTCGAGTTTGACTGGCTAAAGACCAAGGAACTTCAAAATTTTGGCCCACATTACAAAATTGTTTACTAATTTCCAGTCAGAATTAGCTTTTTAATTTTTTCATTACAAAAATAAAAATTCTTAAAAAAATAAGCCCGCATTATGATATAATAAAATTAGTCCAGGAACAATTTTTACTTACAGCTGTTTTCATAAATTCTAGGACACCTAAAAATTTTCCCATTTTCTGAAATCTTTTCTATTTTGTCCAGTAAATTACCTAACTCTTCGGAAACTATATTGCTGTCTCCGGACTGAAAGTTAGAAAATAGCGATGTAGTTTCCAGAGTAGAGTTGCAGGTGAAACAAATCTTCAATAGTGTACCAATTACCACCAATCACCAATCACTAATTAGCATTGTAAAACTGATAAAACTGGTGGTATTGGTGAAACTGGTGGTGTTGGTAAAACTGGTGGTGTTGGTGAAACTGGTGGTGTTGGTGAAACTGGTAGTATTGGTGAAACTGGTGGTATTGGTAAAACTTGTAATTAGTGTTCTGAGGTTCGTGTTCAGGTCAATCCAAGTTTGGAACTTGAACCCAAATTTAAAAGTTGCTATAACTATTAATTCAATTCGGGTTTAGTTCAATGTTTATGAACAAGTTCAGGTTCAGGCTCTATATAATACTTTCTCCCCGATACTTTTCTTTTCTACCATTTTACTCTTCATTAATATTTACTTTCCTGATATTTAATTTTCCCCAACATTTACTATTTTCTGATACTTGCTTTTTCCAAACATTACTTTTTCCTGTCATATACTCTCCCTATCATTTACTTCTTAACATTTTCCATATCATGCCTTTTCTTTTTCTACCACTTCTTTCCTAATATTTTCTTTTCAACATTTCTCTTCTCTAACATCTCCTCCTCCTTGCCATTTTCTTTTCTTGCAATAAATTGCACCAATATATTAATTATTATATATTATTATTATAGACTCTATTCAAACTATTAGTTTATTAATTGTATTATTATTAGAACTAGTTATAGCATGTGTACAAATTTTTAAGAATCATGCAAATGATTTTTGTAGGTATATTTTAATAAGCCATGTACTATACATATAACTAGACAAATCTTTTTTAATTAAAATATTAGATAATTATATCTAATTCTTGTTAAAAAACCTGTTATTATAATAAAGTATAAATTAAATAAAAAAAACTGAGTAAAATTTCTAATTATTATCATTGTCATGGCTTTTAAAATTGTCATATATCTTTATAATAAATTATTGTATTATTGTATATTTTTATCAATTATTTTTTCATGTAAAAAAAATAAGATACAGTTTACATTCTTAATTTATTTTGAATTGCTGATTATTTTAATGTTAAAGATATAAGTTTTATGGCTATGGGAGCAAATCTAAAGTATAATATCCGATACTTGATAGTTAACATTTAGCCAAAAATCAGATTTTTGGCACTAATAGTTAGCAATAGTTAGCTATTGGATATTGTATATTTATAGTTTGGGCCTTTGTATATCAATACAATAATACTCTTATTTTCTACTGCAGGGAAATATATATATAAGAGCTCTTTGGGCCTCATATAACCAGAAATTTACCAACAATTGCAAAAAATAACTATTTTAATTTGGGTTCTTATTTTATTTATTTTAGTTGGTAATAATAAATAGTGGGTGTATTTAAAATAGGCTATTTCTTTATATTTAAACTAGTTGTAAACCCGTGCAATAATGTACAGGAATAAACTTATAAAATTTTTAAATATAATTTTAAAATAAAATAAATATATAGTAAAACTTTTATAATTATTAAGCTATAAACCTGTGCGAAAGAGGTGTGGCGATTTAGTGTAGTTGGTTAGTTGTCACTCTCCCAAGTGGCAAGTCTAGAGTTCGAATCCCATAGATGACGATTTTAAAAAATGGATCTGCTTCAGATTAACAGTTGTCGATTATCGGTTGGATCTTAATCTGTAATCTCAGTCACACCATCTAGTAATGGAAGCTTTGGTGCAATAAATCTGAGGAACTGGAATAACCAAAAACCCATTTGGCAAGTCCCGAGTTAGGATATAGCAATGATTTTTGATGGTACTACAGGAGGGCTGAATTTGAACCGGGGCCTGAGATTGGAGAACCGAGCGACCAGGTCCTATGGCAGAGGACATACTAGCTGAACTGCTAGGTTGTTGCACTAGAGGAAAATGGCATACGCTCCAAAAGTATGGACCAAAGGAAGGGTGTCTTTTAGGCATCTAAAGCCTGGGCAGACCGACCTATCTGAGTTGCTGGCTGGAAATAAGGGAGAGACCGATAAAGAATCTGGGCAAGAAGACGGTTCCAAATGTGGGTACTGGGTTGTTGTGAACCTTACAAGGGCAAGGAGTACATAATGGGCGACTAATTAGGAAGGTTGTGGCTTGAAATACAGATCGGGTTACGGCAGCACCCCAAAGGTTGGCTTGAGATACGAACTTGGTGGCAGTAGCACAACAGGTACTAGTTAGGAAGAAATTACCAAACATGCAGGTAAAAACATGTGTGGGACATGGACTACTCTGTTAGATTTACTTCATGGATAGATTAGCCATATACGGTTAGTTAGTCTTAAGACAAGAGATTGATAAATCCAAAAATGGTTAGTAAGACCTAAAGTAGGGTACAAAATCTATAGGTGTCATAAAAGCTACTATCGAATATATCGAATAGTGAGTTACACCTTGGTTAGGTAGAATGTAGCTAGCGGTTGTAACTAGAGGGTTTAAATGGTACCCCCTAGTTGAGGTGCAGGTACAGCAAATAGTGTAGAACCTTCGGGCAGACTACTTAAATTAGACACTCAAAAGGTATACATGTGGCTATATGTACTTTTGTTGTAACTGTAAATATTATATATCTACCTAATAAAAAGTTCCCAGGCTGTAGAGGTCATTTTTAAAAAAAAAAATAAAAAAATTTAAATCTAAAGCAAATTAATTTAAATAATTTTATCTCTAATATAGTGTTATATTAGTATTATATTAGTATTTTAAATTTTCTATTATTTATTTACGTGTAACTACTAAGTGTAGTACAAATATTATTTAACCAATAGAATCCTTAGTATTAGTTTTATTAGTATAGTTTTTATAGTTTTTTATTTAAACCAATAGTTAACAAGTAATTAGGTCTTGTTGATTAGTCTCTTTGGCTAGTCTCTTTGACTAGTCTTGTTGGTTAGTCTCTTTGGTTAGTTTCTTTAACTAGTATCTTTGACTAGTATCTTTGACAAGTCTCTTTGACAAGTCTCTTTGACAAGTCTCTTTAACAAGTCTCTTTGACTCAATAGTACAATAACATGAACTATAATTAGTAATTATTTAGAATTGTAAAAGATATATAAATTTGGCCTTTTTGTCTAAGGCTTGGGTAGATTTTGTCTTGGACTTGGTCTTATATATTTTTTTCTTTTTATCTAATAAACTAATATTATCTTGGAAATACTCACTTTATACATAATTTATACTCTGTTATTTTCTTTATAGTGGAATTATTGTCTTTTTATTATTCTTTTATTATCCTTTTACTATCTTGTTAGTTTTTTTTAGTGTTCACTTCACGTTATTCATATTTCTTACCCTTTGACACTAAATCAAGTAATATAGTTTACTGCCACCAAAGTCTACTATATTACAGTTTGGCGATAACGACAGAACCTCAAAAATTCTTTGTGTTATATGTGATTTCCAATTTACTTTTCTTTGTTTTATCTTACAAATTATTTTATTTACTAGTTATTTATACTTCTTTCTTACAATATCTTATTGATTTTTGAATTACTCCCACTCTATTTTAAATCTATACTTTGATTACCTTCTATTACTTTTATACTTATTAAGTTTTTATAAACGATATTATTTCTCTTTTATATCTTACTTCTATTTATAACTACAATCAATTGAGTCTTTTGACTTTCAAGTTATTGAGTTATAACTCTTCTATACATGCAAACTTTCTCTCAACAAAACTTTAATTTTGCTTGGAAATATTTTGGATATATTCCTAC
>CAJVPY010005583.1:0-11326 GCA_910591965.1 Dentiscutata erythropus
ATAATAAAGCTTATAGAATATGTTTTAAATAAAATATTGTATATATAAATTATACCCTATATTATTAATAATTTTTAATTTTATTTAAAAATTTGTAAATACTTTTCAATTTTCTAGGCAAATTTGCCTGGAATACGGTTTAAGGGATAATATAAAAATTAAATACTACTATAATATGAGGTAGAATCAATAGAAAAGGGACAAATTTTTTCTAAGTGAAAGTTTTCTTGACTTTAAGCTTAAATAACTCAGCAATTATATTATCAAATTTAATAATTATTTTTTTTATTTTAATTCTTTATAATTTCAAAATTAAAATAAAAAAATTTACAAACCTCAAAAGTCTTTGGAATAGATATATAGAGTATCATATATCAGAGTTATTAGTTAGATTAAATATACCAGGTTTATTAGAAGAATCATTAACAAGAAGGCTCAAGCAGGGCCAACTGAAAGCAGGATCTTTGAGCTGTATTCTAACAAATCAGAACCTGCTAACAAAAGAAGTGACAAAAGGTCGTAATTTAGGTATAAACATTTTGCAACAAGCACGTATTCTGGGCTTTGTAATAAAAGAAAACGAAATTACAAAGAGTTGGGATTTAAATACTACACGAATAGTAAATGATGAAAAGATTGTATGTGTCTTTAAGCATTTGAACATGGCTTATGAGAAAACGAAAACAAGCAGCCTAGATCTAATTTTAGTATCACAACTTATTGCAAAAGATAGCAAAACAATACACACATGGAATCAAGTCAAATTGGCAAGTGGCATGGTTTTAAAAGGAAAAAAAGCAGGCTGGTTCGCCAAATTAGAAGATGAAATACTAGAAAATCCTCTTATATGAGTAGTCAAAAATAGATATAACTGCGTAGCAAATAATATTAATGCACCTAGACTAGAGACAAAAGAATTTAGTGCTGACAAAAGATTAAAAGAATAGGTTTGCTGGAAAGATAAAGCAAATGCAATGCTCAATTTAGAAAAAGTTAAAAAAAAAGAAAATGTCTATATAGAAGTTGAAAAATATAAAGAAACAACCTTTTGTCATAAGAACGAAATATAGCAGTTTTTAGAAATTGATGAAAGAAGCGAAACTTACATGGTTAAGCGTAGAAAACTGAAAGACATTTCAAACATAGTTCAGAAAACAAAAAATAAGACAAAGCTGATTTTCAAAAAAAGGCACATTGAAGAAGTAGTTAGTAAAAAAGAAGAGAAAGTGCTAATCAAAGCAAAAGAGTTGAAAAGAATAAAGGAGAAGAGTGAAATAGTTATAGAGTGCAAATGTTGGGAAATGGTTTTAGTTAATAGAATAGTTCATGATGATCATCAGAAAATTTTAAATAAGATACATATCAATTAATAGCTGCAGGGTTAATTGGCATTGATTTATATCGATTATAATTGCTTGTAATCATTTAAATTTAAATGATTGCAATCGATTTATATTGATTACAATCGATTGTAATCATTTAAATTTAAATGATTGCAATCGATTATAATCAATATAAATCAATGCCAATTAACTCTGTAGCTAGTAATCGATATACATCTTATTTAAAAATTTCCTGATAATGTAATTAGACATAGAATAGCAGAAAGTTTAAAACATAATAGGAATTTAAATAGTTTATTTTTTTATACAGATGGCTCACTCAGTACTGCTGAGTTTGAAGATAAGTTAGTAATGGTATGTGGAATAATCCAAATCACAGAATCGGGTCAGCTGTTATATCAAATATCTTGTGCGACAAAGAGGTAGTTCTCATCTACAAAAGCAGAAATGGTAGCAATATTACTCGCATTACTAACAACACCTTGGAGAAAAAGGGTAGAGATACGAATGGATAGTAAAGCAGCAATATTAGCAATCAAAAGAGGCTTAGAGACAGACAAAATAAGACCTTGGCTGAAGACTAAGAATTGTGGTTTAGTAACAACAATTGTAGAAGTGATCAAAACAAAGAAGCTAAATACGCACTTTATAAAGATCAAGGGTCACTCAGGTGATATTTTCAACGATTTTGCAGATTTAAAAGTAAAGGAAGAGTCCAAATTAACAGAGTACCTAAACCCAGAAGTATTACATACGAAAGGCCATAAAATAAGATACACGTGGGAAGGTAAATTAGTTGAAAAGCCTATTCGCTTTTTCGTTAAAATGATAGGAAAAGTGTTATTGAAAGCAGAGTAGGCTTTCTTACATAATATGCATGATGAAACCCATCAAGAAAAAAAGAGTACTCAATCCTGGTCTATGCTACGTAATACAATAAGAGGTGGGACCAAACAACGAAACTATACTTTCAAATCAAATGCATTACAGCTCTTCAAAACAAAGTGTATAAACAACATGCTTCTGGTATTCGAAAAACTCAATTGGAGAAGGCCAGAAACATACAAGACAAATAAATGTATTATATGTAAAAAAAAAAGAAGGAGAATGTAAAATACTTGGTGAGCTATGAAACTTCTTTGAACCTATTCCACGATCTAGAGGAGCAAGTAGTAAAAGCAATCTTACTTGAATTAAAAAAGGTAGAAAGCATGAAGACAACCAAAGAAGAAGTCTTAACAATGCTAGAAAAAAAATTCCAAGCTAAAGAATTATATAGAAGAGAAAGATAGATTAGAGGCCTAATCACAAAAGAAGACTTTGATGAGTTGAGACCTCTTTTCAACTCAAACAGCCAAGCAAAAAACTTTCTAGATAGACTTTGGAAGAATTGGATAAAAGAGGTTCATGAGAGAATTTGGGTTGCAAGATGTAAACTAGTACAGAAATGAAAGAAGGAAAATGAGATCACACCAAAAGATAAAAGAAAATCATATGAAAAGACAAGAATAAAAAAAAAGAAAAAAAAACCACCTGATAAACGTATTAAAGAAAAGGAAAAAGATAAAGATGTAGACGAGAATAAAAGATGAGATTCAATTTTAGAAATAACTAAAAAGAAGATTTTAAGGTGGATTGAAGAAGAGCAACGGACAGATTGGTAGAAAAATAATATGTAGTCTTAACAGGCGGTAAGATCCAGCTAGTGATGTATTATCAAAGCCAATTGCAGGATAAAATAATACAGAGATGAATCTTACTATAGCAGGTCGTATATAGGTACTCAGTGAGCAACTGAGTGAGTTTCCACTTGTAATTTAGGTACTATAGAGTATAACTCTGTAGAAAATTTCAATAGTTTAGATAATTATTACAAAGCCTAATAAAGTGAAGACAGGACTGCTGAATTTATTAAAAAAAAAAAAAAAATTTTGAGCAAATTTGATTAATTAGTTATTGAGATATTTTAATTTAAAAATTAAAAAAAATTTATTAAAAACAATTTAAATTTTAAAAAATATAAATTATAAACAAATTTATAGCAATTTTCTAAACAAATTTGCCTAGAATTGCATATAGTTTATTTTTTTTATTTTTTTTTAACAGTCATGCCTTTATTTACAAATCTCGTATAACTATTATACGTTAATACAACAATTTTTTATGAATGTGATTCTATCCAATAAAAGCTACCCAAGCATACTGCCCAAGTCAACCTGTTATAACAACTGTTCGCTTTTCTCGGGATCCAAAACTTTTTAAGGATTTTGTACCATAAAGATACTTCCTTGATACTTCACTAGCTGTTGTATGGCCTATTCATGACTGTTAAACTTTTCCTTTTAATTCTTCCTTCTTCTCAAAGAGCATGAGACAAAAAAAGAAATTTTCAAAAAGGTTGTATGAAAACAAAAGAAAAAGAAAAAACAGAAAAGAAAGAAAAAACAGGTACAAATTTCAAAAAAAAAAAACAGAAAGAAATATAACAATCTATGAAGCACTATTATAGCCTGTGCCAGGCAAGTATAAAAATTATATAACAAATGTAACATTTGTATATCTATACTGTAAAGCTTCGCCTTAACATTAAATTTACTTTCCGACCTTTCTACCGACTCTGGATAGCTCCGTTGCTTGTCTTAATTTGTATCTCGAGCCAGATGCTGCTATCATCTAAGGACTTATGTCTCAAGCCACCTGCTGCTATAATTAGAGTTCCCAGGCTGAGTCCCTTAAAGTAGCGCCATATTTGTCCGTAAACAAACATGTGGTTGCATTCCGCTAATCTGTCCAGATTTGGGAAGTAAATAATGCCGATCTTTTGGAGGGGGTAAGCCAAATCCCAACTTTTTGTCAAATTTTTGGAAAACCAACGAGAGGGAGAGTAGGAGTAAAAGAGAAACTACTTGACAAAGTAAAAAAGTGTGACTTGAGGAAAAGCAAAGCCTTGTTGTTTCTCTGTGTTCTTCTTTTGAAAGTAATAGCCTAAGTAATTTCATCGATAGACAAACTCTTGTCTTTTCACCAAAATTTTGTATCCAAGAGTGCACACCTTCAGCCAGTTATCTTGTATACTAATGCTTTTGGCTTGTATGTTGAATGCACAACTTATAAAGAAGTCCCAGAAGAGAAGTACTGTTGATCTCTAGACAAACTGCTATGTTAGGCCATGACTCTCCAACAAAAGTTCTGTTTTTCTTTAGTAAGAATTTTGATCCAAATGATCGTTGGGAAAAGTTGTTTTATTTATTTTTGTAATTGCTTATAGTTTAAAAGATATAATTATACTATACTATGTATATATATACAGTAATATAATATAACTAGAAATTCTATATCAGACACAGATTGCACATTTGCCAGAGTGGTGAAATCAAATTCAACTAGTAGAATTAAAAAACTGGGGTAAAATTCTGAGAAAGAAAGCAAGCGAAGAAGAGAGTAAAAAGAAGGAGAGAGAAATTCAGGAAAAAATAGAACTGAGATTCGGTATGATGAAAAAAAACAAAAAAAAATGCTCCAAAGCCTTCTAAATAGACTATATAATAAGGTCACAATTGATAGAGTACTGGTAGGAGAAAATTCTAGAGTCCATAATCTAGAATTAATTAATGATGAAGAAGGTATAAAATGACAAGTTATTTCCCATTTTGAAAAACAATTCAGAAAAAAAACCAGAAATTTAAGGAGATAAAAGCAGAGTGGAAGGAAGAATATAAGCCAAAAAAAAAATTGACCCTGGAGTGTATACAGGGATTACAGCTCCTTTCACATTAGAAGAATGAGTACTAGTTTTGAGTAAAACTAAAAATGATACAGCACCTAGGATATCAAATATTGGATATATTCTTTTTAAGAAACTATTACCCAAAGTGATTGAGAGAATTTTAAGGTTGATGAATGCGATTCTCGAACAAAGCAAGATCCCAGACAAGTGGAAACTCAGGCAAATATATCTAATCCTAAAAAATAGCTTCTGGGAATACAATTTGAGCAACATGAGACCTATAGTGTTGTTAAAAACATGTAGAAAAATTCTAACACGAATGCTTTAGTTGAGGTTGAATAAAGTTTTAAGCAAAAATAATATATTGAAGGAAGCAAACTTCGCAGGTCTGTCCGGAGAAAGTACATCAACCTCTATACATGTAATAAACAATATAATAGAAGAAGCTATAGAAAAGAAAAGGAAGCTTTGGGTTATGTTTCAAGATATGAAAAAAGCCTTCGATTTAGTTAGTATAGTCTCATTAAAGAAAGCTTTAGAAAGAATTAAAATACCAGCAAAAATAATTGAGATAATATCAGAGTTATATGAGAACAGGCAGCTTAGTATTATGACAAAGTTTGGAAATACAGATTTTATAAAAGCAGAGGATGGTATAGATCAAGGAGAGGTACTTTTCTCTCTGATTTGAAGAATTTTCTACGATCCTTTGTTATGTAGAGTACAAAGAGCCAAACTTGGTTATGAAATGCAAAACATAGAACCTTTTATAAAATCAGGAGACAATAATATTAGAGTTGGTGTATTGGCGTATGCAGATGACACAACCTGGTTAACAGATAGTCAAGAAAATATGCAGAGTACAATTAACATCATACAAGAATTTTACAAGCTAAATGACATTGAAATAAACTTCAACAAAACTGAACTCGTAGTGCTGAAAGTGGGTAAAAGAAATCATTTAAAGGTAGGGTGTACATAGATCATTTCCCATATGGTCACCATGGTAGTACATAGTAAATAAAACTATGTTACTAATAAAACTTTTTAATGTTTTGGTTGATCGTTATCAAAATTTTACAGTATATAATTTAGAAAAGTTTATTTATAATAGTAAAGTTATAGAGTATAAATTGATTTTAAAAAAATTAATTTCGCATATAACTACATTTGCCTAGATCACTATATGTTTTTTTCTAGGTAGTACAAAGAATTACTAATTCTGATTGGTCGAATCATATAATGTTTACATGTAAATCATATGACATCATATAATATTAGTTACACAAAGTTGATCTACAATATTAACCAAATTAAATGATGATAATTAATCATTTAGAAAGAACATACAAAATAAAAATATTTATCTGACAAACTCATATGATCATGAAAAACTTTCTTTCTGTTATTTTTTTTACGTATTATGATGTAATTATGTTTTTCCAATATTCAAAAAAAAAACTCAGCGAGTGACTCCTTACCAATTATGATCATAAATTTTCGGATAATGTATACTTATTTATTAGCTCGTACATAATTAAACCTTTATATAATATGAAATTAAACATTCTTTTCTCTTTAAAACATAACAGCACTAAGGCCATGCAAATAAAATTAGTTGTTTCTCATTATATATAAAGATTAATAAGCATACGGGACCCGGCTGTTTTTGTTAGATATAAAAAAATGTTATATAAATTTTTATAAATATAATTTTACATAAAAGCCATAATTAAAGTTTTACTTACATATTAGGTATGTATATATATATATACATACGTACGTACGTACTATAAGATTAGCCAAATTTATTTACTCAATAAAAAACAAAAACAATAGCAAAATGCTTATTTATTGTATTTGTTATCATAAATTATTTCCGATAAAGTAATTGAGGCTCTATATTTTCTGTACTATACCAGATTGAACTTGTTATTTTGTATAAGAAAAGATATATGTACATACATATGAATGCAAAACTATTATGAGGCGTGAAAGTGTGTAATTGCGCATGCAAGGTAGATATTCGTTGAAATTCAAAAAGGAAATTTCAACAATACTACTATATTATCAATTATTGGTTGAATTTCCTCTTTGAACTTTAGCACATATCTGACAATATACATAATGACGTAAGCACTAGCAATCAAAAGTATAAAAATCAAAGCAACCTTTATCAGCATTTCTATAGTTTTTAGCACAATAAATCTTTTTACCCTTCATAGTAATTTTATAGTAATAAGGGCTTCAATTTTTAATTTGGTGCAATTATTTTTTCTTACACAATTCAATTTGACCTAAAGTAAATATCTATCACTATGTATTTGTCTATTTGTGAATAAGACTCCCAGGTTTTCCTCTCATGGTATGATGAAATATTTTTCGACTTACAATTATTTTATTGTTATGTAAACATAATTATACTTACCAAAATTGTATAGGTACCAGCTTGTTGTGAGTGTTCCGGATCCTGTGCTCATCAGTTTATGTTATAATACCTTAATCACGTATGCACTATGCACGAGACTTACTAGAATGCAAAATTGTCTTTATTTTTTTAATCTTCAGTCTGTTGACTGTTCAATACAAAAAAATTATAGCACTACATTTTTTCACACTATGCCAACAATAAATATACAAATCATTCAAGAATCAAAAGTATTATTTGGCTGGAAGGTTATACCAGTACAAACTGATATTACAGTTGAACAATTTTTTTTTGAAGTTTCAGAAGAAAATATATCAAATTATCATTTAGATTTAGTCGAAAAGATCGAGGCTTGATGTGGACAATCAAAAACTACGATTAATCAAAATATTGACCTTGCATGTAATTTGTGGGAGGTTGTATTAAATTACGGAAAACATTTTGTTTTTTGATTACTTACAACACAAACAACCTTACCAAATCGCCAATATACCAATTCTTTTGAAATTATGTTTAACACTCAAAATTCTATTACACTTCCAACATGAAAACCTAGCGCAAAACTAAATAAAAAAAGAACAACTGCAAAGTGATATAGTAGTGTGGATCAAAAAAGAAAACGGTGGTTGGATAGGGCCAAATATGGCTGAGACAGTTGGCAAACCATTCATTCAAGATTTAACCAATATATTATGGTACATAGATGGATGTAATAGCGATACATTCACACAATAATACAACTTACCAAAAGTCTTTGAAGACTTCATGGGTTACAACAATCTACAACATTACAAATGCACCTGATCTAGATTTAACGTTGAAGAGCTTAACGAATATAGTGAATGTCTTCTCAAATATGCTACGCACCTGTAGATGACAAAATCACCATTTTCAACATTTTTCAAAAAACTAATAATAAAGCTCGGTGAAGACCTTTCTAAATATGCAGAGTATCTTGTCTACAAACGTATAGCGACGTCACAAAACCAAAAACTTGATCAACCTGTAATTAATGAATGCAATAATGGCCAACTAAAAATATTCAAGGCCAATGAAAAATGTAAATTAGAAAATGCTTTAAAATATAGAAATCTTTCATCAGCATTACAAGAAAAACAATACTAGCAGCCAATTTTGGCTGATGATTTCTGCTCTTCAATATCACGAGTATAAGTATTTATATGCTATATACTAAAAAAATAAAATAAAATAAAAAGTAAAAAAAATAAAAAAAAAGCAAAATAAAAAATAAAAAAAAATTAAAAACTTTATACCATAATAATATGCAGACAAAAGCATCGGTATTTAGCAAGCTTAGAAGTTAGATTTATATTTAAAGTCGGAATCTATACTTATTATCATGGAAACATTTGTAACACAACATATATTTGGCGTATAGATGAGGAAGCAGAGGAAGAAGAAGTGTCTAATCAACATTATAAAATCAGAACAGAAATAAAAAAATATTTTCCTACTTATCATATATGTTGTATGCATAGAGAATATATAGACATGTGCGACCTTCATCTAAACAAACAACCAAAGGCCAAATTACGACAGATATATAAAGAATTAACAAATGATATTTCAGCTGCTGAAACGACTAGTCAAAAAGAGGTTGATGAGCATGTCAAATTGGCTTTTGAACTAAATGATCCTAAAATAATCAATGATTTGAGAGAACTTAACGAAGGTCGGCCACGTAAATATAATGAATTTTGGGCGGTGGACAAAAAATTTTTGGAATGTACTGTGCAAGAAGCAGTAGTTGCTGTAGATGAAAGAAGATACGACCCAATTGTGTATCTCACACAAGCTATTTCAGTATGTGATCTTTGTGATCTTATAACAAAGAAAGTAAAAAAAATTAACCCACAAGCACCAATTCCATCAATCCAATGGCTTCGCCTACAATTCTGGTCAACTATACTGACAAATAAAAATAATTTACAGTATACTGGCATTTTGCCCATTAAATTTATGATCCAGACTCGTTAGCTTCAGTGTAAGCACATTGATTTACATTATACATCAGCGTTATTTTGATATTTAAAAGAAATGGCAATCATGTTTCGGGATGAGGCCCATCTTGTTTTTATGGATGATAAACACTACTGTAAAGTTGGTGAACCAGGTTATCCGGTCGCAGCTGTAGACCGTGGAAAAAGAGTGCTTGTTAATCATGACACAACATTTGTTGTTAGTGACCATGATTTTACAAAATGTGGAATTATTCCAAGTGTTACAATGTTATGTAACATACCTAAAACAATTGAAGAATCTTATTATACCAGGAGAGTTCACGTTGGGCTAAAAGAATGTATATTCAAGCTATCAAGTCCAATGCGACACATTGCAGAATTGTATAATATTTTAAAAAACCAAGATGATGACAAGCCTTATCTGTTTATTTACACTGATAGTGGGCTGGACCATCGAGTAAATTTTCTTTGTGTACAATTTGCATTAATTGCAATTTTTTTGACTTTGGACCTTGACTTGTTAGTTGCCATTCAAACGCCTCCAGAACACTCATGGAAGAACCCAGTCGAACGCATTATGTCTATTTTAAACCTTGGTCCGCAGTGTGTTGGCCTTATAAGAAGTGAAATGGATGAGAGTTTGAAAGTTTGGTGAAAAGCTGCAATACAATAGATGAAATTCATAATAATGCTAAAACAGTACCTTGACTTAAGGAAGGAATAATTAAAAGCTTACAACCTACTAAGGCCATTATGCAAGATATTTTTGAACGACTAGAGCTCAAGAGAGGAAATTTTTCTACGTTTAAATCAGCAACAGATCAAGAGATTGAACACTTGTGGGAGTCATTACTTGAATTGGATGATTTATTGGTACCTGAAGACACGTCTAGAAAGCACATTGAAAATAAGATCAGTTTCGATTTATAAAAAAATTTAATATTGTTGTAAACTCATTCATAAGTGCACGTATATATTTAGCCTCACATTCTTGAATTCATGAACTATTGTTGCTGGTCAAGAACTTATTTTTTTGAAATTAGAAAATGTCAAGCAGCTGAAACTGGTTGCACAATTTGCAGACCGCCATGGAGTAAATCTGATGTATTCATAAAATTGCAACCCTTTCCAGATCCTATTTCTAAAGCAAATGAAGATCACTATATGCCATTTTGTGAAATATATAGTAAGGACACAAGTGAAAAATATCACCCATTTTCACTTCAAAAAGGCAACATACCTACATTAACTACAATTAATGGTCTCAGCACCAATGGTATGGGTTTCAGCCCCCATGCGCAATATGCAACAAATGTGCATGTTTTGGTAAAGTGTGTTGAATGCAACAGACTACAGGTACTCTATTTACAACACTGTTTAAAGCCAGAGGAAGAAAATCTTCTCAAAAACTTTATAGAAACAATTGATTACATGCGTGGTACAACGTTCTATGGAATTTCAGATCTCACAAAACCATCAGTTTTAAATAATAATAATCAGACAATAGATATTAGTGATAATAACAATAATCAAACAATAAATATTGATAATAATAACGATAATCCAACAATAGATATTGTTACTAATGATGAAAGTGACAATGATACTAATAGTATGGGAGATAGTGTTGATGAATCGTCTGTGGAACAAGATAAGGTGTCTTTAGAAATATTGTTTAAGCATGTCTTTGTGAATACCTGATAAGTAAATAAAGATCTGATATCGATTTATGGATTGGCTGATCACTGTTGTAATGGTTGAATGGGGGAGTGACGCATAATGAATGCGCAGTGTAGCTCCAACTGCTACTACAGATTGGATTGATGAAACAAGGCTTCTAAGGGCA
>CAJVPY010005584.1:0-11326 GCA_910591965.1 Dentiscutata erythropus
TGGATCTGAGTTATATCAGAGTTCTTTGGGGTTCTAGTTTACCACCATTAAATGCATCTTGATGAACTCTACAACTTTCAATTAATTGACAAGATTGATTGTCTTAGTAAAAAAAAATTTTTAGATTTATGCTTGCCACATTTGAATTAATAGTAATCTTTACTTATAAATTTTGCAGATCCCTTTCAGATAACAAATATATTATCAATTAAATAGAGCAAAATGCAAATAGTCAAAAACTAGAGAATACATACATAAAATTATGAATATTTACGAACAAAAATCAAAAACTTGCAAAAATTTGTATAAATCAATAAGATATTATGTACAAGATCATGAGATAGCTGCAAAATTTACTTAAATGCAATTATCTTGTGATCAAGTGATTGAATTTTAACAATTTTAGTATTATTTGATCTGTCTCATTGAGATGGTTCGAATGGTACCTGTTTTATTAATTTCTGATTGATAGATTATAAGATATCGTGAAATTTGTTAAAAATTTTCAGGGTCACAGATCTGCAACATATTTATTTTTTTGATAAAATGCATGCTGTGAAATGGTGAATTGTGGCTTAAAGTTTGGTATAATAGATTAAGATAAGTTAGAAAAGATCTGTTAGATCTAATATATGTTGGGTCATTATATATGTTAGATCACAAAATTATAATCTGTGCTTGGTTGGTGATTATATGATGATGTTCTAACTAATGAAATATAATTCTATTAAAAAATTTAAAATTTCTGGTGATGATTTCTCAATAACTACTTGATCAATTTTGGTAAAAAATTTTTATTTTAATTCTGTAGTATTGTATAATTAAAATAAAAAAAAGTATATTGAATTTAGTCTGGTGAGTATCAAGAAATCATTATCAAAAGTTTTAAAAAACCTTAAAATATCTAAAAAAAAACTAAAATTGTGTAAATTTTTCTTTTTTTGAAATTTAAGCAAAAATTTCTCAACAACCAACTATTCAAATTTGACAAAAATTTTATTTTTATTTTATAGTTTTATAGAATTAAATAAAAAAAGGCTAATTGAATTTGAATAGCTAGTTGTTATGAAATATTCGTTAAAAAAATTGGCTGCAGCCTATTTTTAGTAACATCTAAACTTTGAACAAAGATTACTAAACACTTACCTAGTCAAATTTGATCAATTTATTTTTATTTTAATTTATGAGATTGTAAAACTAAAATAAAACACAAAATTAATTGGATTTGACCAAGTAAGTGTCAAGTAATCTTTGTTCAAAGTTTTGATGTCATTAAAAAATAAGCTACAACCATATTTTTTAAATTTTAACAAATATTTTTTAATAAAATTATATTTTTTTATTTTAATTCTATGAGTTTATAGAATTAAAATAAAAAAAATTCAATTGAATTTTATATAGCTTTTTGTTGAGAAATATTTATTAAAAGTTTAAAAAATTTTGGCCATAGCTTTTTTTTTATAGATACTTAAATTTTAAACAAATATTACTCAACACTTATCTGGTCAAATCTAATCAATTTTTTATTTTATTTTAGTTCTACAATTTCATAAAATTAAAATAAAACCAAATTGATCAAATTTGACTAGGTAAATGTCAAGTAATTTTTGTTCAAAGTTTAAATATCACTAAAAATAGGCTGCAGTCAATTTTTTTATAACTTTTAATGAATATTTCATAACAACCAGCTATTCAAATTTGATCAGCCTTTTTTTATTTTTAATTCTATGAAATTATAAAATAAAAATAAAAAATTTTGTCAAATTTGAATAGTTGGTTATTGAGAAATTTTTATTTAAATTTTTAAAAAAAAAATCTATCTAATTTTGGTTTTTTTAAAGATATTTTAAGATTTCTCAAAACTTTTGATGATGATTTTTGATAACCACCAAATTAAATTCAATATACTTTTTTTATTTAATTATATAATACTATAGAATTAAAATAAAAAAATTTTTACCAAAATTGATCAAGTAGTTACTAAGAAATCATTACTAGAAGGTTTAAAAGCTCAAATTTTTTAATTTGTTTATTTCATTAGTGTAGATGTTTTATGAACAACACCAACCAAGCATAGATTATAATTTTGCTGTTAGATCTGTTATATATGTGTTGATATAATAGATATAATTAATGAATTATATAGCAGTAAAGAATGTATATAAGGCCTAAGAGTTCATCTTGAATAATGTTTTGTATATATAACTTATAAAAGTTTATTCTAATTCCCCAAAAAGTAATCTTATAGTCCCGTGATCTGAATTAGAGCCCCATGACATAGTCTAAAGCTTTATTTGGCTCTAATAACTCAGACCAAGTCTTTTCATGTCTTCTTCTATCTTCCAACATTGGAGTTCAGATAGAGTTTAGCTGTTTAACATGTGATTTGAATTAGTTTAGTACTGTATTAGTTGATGTCTATTTTGTGCGACCTATATTTTGAGATTCCAGATTGACTTACACTGCTCTTTGATCACACTTTAATAACATGCATATAGAGAATAATAAGAAAAGCTCTTATAAAGGTCAAGTATATATAGAACCCACAATAGTCACATTTGCATTTGTTACAATCTCATTATAGTCATCTTGATTCTTTAATTTAGCCATATATACTATATATAAATTTTTACCTGCTTTAATCACAATCTTGTAATAGACACATGAAATACTTGATTTTAGTATGTTGTGAGGGGCTCTGTGACCTCTAAATTTATTTTCTTTTCTATTTTTATTTTTCCTTACTATTTTTGTACTTTTGTACTGTTTATAACATATATTTACAAGCTTAGTAGCACTAGACAATATAGTAATTTCATTGATTAACTATTTTGGTAGGATTGAAGGTTAAGAAGATTGTGAAAATGAAATAAATAAAATTTATTTCATTTTCTTCACCTTTTCAATGAAGAAAACTTGTTAACATATGTAAGATAAGGTGCTGAGCCATTTAAGCTGTAGCAATGTAAAAACTATAATGTGATGTCTTTTCACACAAATAAAAAGAACTCTTTTGAGTTCTAAAACTCAAAAACTTCAAAATCAATTATAGTAGAAGTTGTTTCCTGAAACTACTTTACCTTTGTTACCGGAATTCTTTACCTTTGTTACCGGAATTGTTCTCAAATAAATCCTATTTCCCTACCCAAAATTATTGTTAATATTGAATAGTAAATTAGTAATCATCTCCGTGACCTCATTATTATCAGAATCTAATCAAACATAAAGCTGATCATCCAAATTACCTGTGATTTAAGTCTCTCGTGCATCAGAAGTAATTGAAAACCTGATCTCAGCCAATATACTTTCCCATGAGGTAGAAACTGTTAGTTGATATTGATATTGCCATTAGAAGTCAAATATTAAATCACCAAACACCGCAGCCATCGAGGTGACATCACACGTGACCCTAAAAGTCACCCAAGAGATCTTGTGACTCAGACCAAGTCTTCCACACCTCTATTCGAAGCCTTCCACTATAAGGTTCTAGGAGTCTTGAGATTAATTTTGGAGTATTAGAGTTGCAGATTAAATAGATTAAGTGTTTTAGATTAGTTATTGGTTAGTTTTAGCCTTAAAGTGCTTAGCCACACTTTCACAAGTGCATTTAGAGAGGGTGTGCACTTACCCCGATATATATATATAGAGGGGTAAGGTTTTGTAAAAATTACTAAATATAAGAAAGGTCTGCAGAAAAAGTCAAACTAATTACTATAATTAGAAATAATCGCATAAAAAAGATCAAAAAAAGCAACCTAAAACCTCATCTATCTATGTATATTTCGGGGTCCTGGCCTAACTGTAATATACACTTTCTCTGGTTGACTGAGTAATATACAATAGAATTATAATTATAGTTTCATAACGCAAATAAAAACAGGAAAGATCTATGATTACACCGACCAACCAAAATTTAGAAATTGCAAACATGGTTATAAACCTACTTTTCGCCAATTGGTCGCAACAACTTAATCGTAGTACAGTAGTATTATAAAATGGGCACGATCGACCTGTATTAAAATCAATTTTAGGCAAGACTAACTGGATTCTGTGTTTTACAATACCCCCACCCCCCCTCCTCTGGGGTCCCCTCTCCATCATAGTAAAAAATTTTGATAAATATACATAGGACTACGGGATATTTCGGAATAATTTTATACAGTCACGGGTCAATTCGGAATTTTTTTTAAAATTTTACTATGTAAACCACAAATTCTCCTCCCCCCCCTTCCGGAGGGGAGAGGAGGGTAATGTAAAACACAGAATCCAGTTGGTCTCGCCTTACCACGGGATAAACCCAAAACATAGTGCGTTAGAAGGTTATGTCGGTATCACTAGTACATACGTACTATGTATCAAAAATTTATTTAATTTTCGTACACTGTTGTACTTGAATTGGTTTTGCGAGGTTCTGGAATTGGATCGGCCGTTAGTTACGAACTATTGGACTGGTTACTAACAAACGAAAAGTTAGTAACTATCAAAAAAAAGAGCTAAAGGTATTAAAAGTTGGTAACTATCAAAGGTGAATAAAAGTATTATGTTTCAGGGGATAAATTCAAATAACATTCCGATCTAATAAAATAAATTATCGTGCCAACTCTTATGTTATAGATTTTTTTCTTCTATTTATTTTTGTACGTTATAACATAAGCACAACAATCTCGAATTAAAACTCAATCAGCCAATAATGACTTGAAAATCATAATCATAATTCACGATAATATCGATATTGGATCATGCAATGCTGCTCGGCACATGTCAGCCAACCATTTGCTCCAACAAAACAAATTTCATGACATTAATCGTTGCACGACAAAATATCTTATAAATATTGTTAATAACGTTTCCCATTAAACAATAACAATTCTATGAACCCATTCATGACTTTGTTAACTACCGTTAGGCTTGTAACATTAGGTCATATTTTACATCCTATGGTAAACTAAAAACCACAATTACACCTTACAGAGACAAAATTTAAACAGTGAAATTAAATTTATTGAAGTCGATAATTGTGTTACTTAATTTTAGGTCACAGATTACGCCAAGCAGATAATCAAGTAGCACATTAAAATTCATACGTATGTCTTAAATTATCAACTTTAATAAAAGTATTTATACCACTCTTTATGCTGTACTACCTATTTGAGGAACAGCTAAACCGAAGTTAAGATTAGGGTTTACTGTACTTCCTTGTTGCAGTTAGTTACTATATATAGATATTAAGAATAGAATGTATGTAATTTGAATTATCGTATTAACCGACCTTTGAATTTGCGCAACAAATGAACTTAGCATGATATTTTATTAACTTTTAGTACAATATGTTAAATCTGATAACATGGAAGAATTAGTATCTGAAATTCACTTATTAATTAAAGCTAAATTTGAAAATGACATTAATGAAATTGCACGATTATTAAAGAAACTTGGTCAACAACTTTGGCAAAAAATTATTAAAAAAAATGAAATTACTTTAAACGTTGCAAATCTTTGTTTAAATGTTTATAAGATTTACCAAGCTGCCAACAAGATTTCCAAAGAAAATTTAGTAACAAACCAAGAGATATTAGAATTAAAGGACTTCTTATTTAAAGATGTGTTAAAATCTAATAATGATTTAAATAATTTTTTAATTTACATTGATATGTTTCATAAATCACTCAGAGAAATTCAATGCAAACAAGCAAAAGCAATTATTAATCAAGCTCAGGAAAAAACAAAGAAATTTGACAAAGTCAGCACAATTAAAGATGGATTTCGAGAACTTAATTTATCATTGCAAAAATTACTTAGCGACATCATACAGCTTGCTATTGATGTTCTTGGAGATGACAGTATTAATAAAAAAAATTTTTCGGTGTTACTGTTGGGATCATGGGCAAAGGGCACCGCTACACCATATTCAGATATAGAATTTTGTATTTTAATTAATGACTCTGATTTAAAATTAAAAGATACCTTACGTCGGATGGCATATATAATGAACTTTATTGTCATTAGCTTAGGGCAAACTGCACTTCCTTTTAATTTATTCCAAGTAGAAAATGAGACAAATGGTATCGATTTTGATGATCTAATGAGACCAGGTTTCCAATTTGATTTAGGAGGAAAGACGTCACTCGGACGTTTGGATAAAGATTATGATTTAATTCAAACCCCTCAACAGATGGCTAACTATATAGATCTTAATACACTCGATCGGGATCCTTTACTAGTTGCTGAATTAATTGATTGTGAATACTTTTTTGGAAATAAGAAATTGTATGAAGATTATAAAGAGATGATTGATAAACAGTTACGTAAAAAAGATACAGATTATTCATCTTTTCATAAAAATGTGGCTAAAGTTTTGCTGTTTACCGGTACGAAAAATTTGCAAGCAGATTTGGAAAAATATAAAATCAATGTTGATAAAGTAAGTCACGAAGGGAAATTATTAAACATCAAAACTGAAATTTACAGATTGCCAGACAGATTGATTGAAGGTTTACGATTAATTTTTATGACATCTGGAAATACTTTATGGGACAAAATTTCAGGATTATTAAAAAGTAATATTATTAGTAAAGAAGCAGCTACAAATTTAGAATTTATAACAGCTGTAGCACTACAATCACGTCTTTTTACTTACACTACAAATGATAGCCAAAATGAAAATTTTGGTATCTGGGACACAAATATAGTATCCAATATTGCGGAAGTTGAAAGTTTTTTTTGTATAGATGATATTGCTGACTTGGTAAAGTTCTATCAAATTGCAATACCGCTTTATCAATTTGTACAAACTAGTATTAATATAGAAGACAAAAATAAAATCAATACAAATGAAAAGTTCTTGGATGAAAGTTTAGTGACAAAGGCAACCATCTGTTTCCGATTTATGCTTTATAGAGAAGCTGAACTATTATTGCTTGAAGCAAATCTTTCAGGAGCAAAAGATGCATATTTTCAATTGTTTCGTCTCTATTCGCATTTAGGAAAGCCACAGTTAGCCTATGAATATTACGAAAAATACATAGAAAATAAATCATTAGATGTGGATGATCTTTTCAATTTAGGCTATCTAAAATTATCCTTAGAAGACCATAAGGATGCTCTTGAGTGGTTTAACCGTATACCCATTAACCTCGAAATAAATAACCAAGCAATGTCAATGGAATGTGTACAAGCTCATTGTAATATTGCAAATATTGAAGGTTTATTAGGAAATAAAATTTCCGAGTCAACTCATCTTGAAAAAGCCAAAGAAATAGTTGAAACTATTTCTGAAAAACGAGGTCATATAATGATAGATTATTATATTAGTTTTGCAAAATGGTATGCAAGTCAAAATCAATTTAACCTTAGTGAAGAAAATATTCAAAAAGCCCTTGATTTTGCCAATAATTTTTATAATAAGCAAGCACATGTTAAATTAATTGACATTAATCAGCAAGCTGCTGAACTTGCGGAATGATCCAATCAATTAGAACAAGCATTAAAATATAGAAATAAAGTAATTCAAATAATTAATACTTTATACGTAAATAGAATTGTGAATCGATTATTAGAATCTCATCTTAACCTCGCCAATACTTATTTCATCATGGAAAAAATTGATGAGGCCAAAAAGCAATTAGATTATGTTAATTCGTCATTAAATACAATAGATCACAATTTTACACGTGATGCGCTGTCCTTTAAACTCTGGCATGGATATATGAAAATTTATCAAGTAGAAAAGAGCTATAACTTGGCCTATGAGCACTATGAAAAGGCTATACTTTTAATTCACACTACATATGAAAAAAATATCTACTATAAACTGCAACTTGTTGAGTTTAATCTTGATGCTTTTGATACTTTAGTTAATTATAATGAACAGAAAGAAGGTAGGCAAAAATTGCTCGAAGTTATCAACGTAGTCACTAAGCAGTTCGGTGAGCGCCACAACAATGTTGCAAAAGCCTATTCTAAATTAGGCATTTTTTATTTGAATCAAGAAGAATACAAATCAGCTGAATTAAATTTATTAAAAGCGTATGACATATATGAACAATTACCTAAAATTTATATTGATTATTTAATCACATTGAAGAATTTGATAAAAGTTTGCCAACATTTCAATAGTGGACGCAAATTAGTATTCGTAGAGAAGTTTTATCAACATGCGGAAAAAATTCAACCAAGACTATTTCCAGATGCACTTACGTATTTTTTAGATTCAATAGAGAACTTAGTCGCTATTCGACCAATTTTATTATCACAGATCGATGATATATTGGCCAAGGTAGCTAATCTTAATTTGTCATATCCAGTAAAAGAGATTGAAAATTTAGATTATAAAACTTTAAAAGAAATGTTGAAAATTAGAGAAATCGAACAAAGGTGTTGCTATGTACAGATTATGGCATATTATAGAGAAATTCAATTTACTGAGACTCTAAGTAAACTTGTATCAAACTACGGTTTTAAAACTGTTAAGCTATCTAGACTATTAAAAAGAGGGGATACTAATAGACCTAATTTGATTGCAATGATAAATGATTATTCCGAATTAATAAATGATGGAAAACTCTTATTAAATGAAATACATACACAAGTAGTGCCTAAAGACGAGCTGGAAATTGCTTTGCTGCTCAATATTGATAAAGTAGAATCTACATTTGATAAAGAACAATATTTGAGAGATGCTCTCTTAAAACTTTCCATTAATGATGTTTCTGAAGAGGAATTTAAACAGCTGCTAGACATATCAGGACAATTTACTAATATAATTGACATGGCAATCGCTTATATTAAAATTACAAAATCGAAAATTAAGGAATATTGTTCATTTGTATCATCATGTAAAGGCACTTTTCGTATCTCACATCCATCACTCAAAAACGATGCTTGTCTTAATTCTTTTATTATATATTGTACCAATAGAGCAACAATTTCGACGTGTCTTTTAAACAATATTGCAAATACTGAAGACTTAGGAAGAGAATTATTTTATTTCATACATCTTGTTGGGAATAAAACATCTACTACTTTTTTTTTATTTATTTTAATTAAGCACGGTTTGTCGGAGGAACATTCAAATCAGATACTCAATGCCCTATTAAATTTAAAAATTTTAAAAAGCGAGAATGAATCAATTTTTATAAGTAGCTTTATCAGAGCCTCATTAGCTTATCAATTTAAAGGTGTTGAATTTTCTGATATTAAAACTGTAAGAGCATTTATAGAAGCATGTTCCCAATACCTAAAAGATCGTAACATACATGATTCTGAGTCAACATTAGTCATAGATATATATCGACATACTTTACATAAATTTCATGATTTTATTGATGTTTTTAATCAATCACATGAGGATATATTTTTTTTCATGCATCATTTATATTCATTAAGCAATATATATAATGATCTAAAAAGATCTGATCAAAAAATTCTTTTGGAGCTATTGCTTAGCTTGTATAATAGGTTTAACTTTGACAAAAATACCGCAACATATGCAGAAATACTCACTTTACTTGCATTTTCTGAACGAAATTCTTCCAATTACCATCGACATTTAGTACTTATTCAAGAAGCACATGCCATCAAATCCAGGTTATATAAAAATGATGATCCATTATTCGCATCAAGTTTGCTTAATCTTGCAAGAGCTTTTGGTGACATTAAAAATAATGAAAAGCAAATAGAACTTAGCAAAGAGGGTTTAAATATTTTAGAAAAGGATTATAATTCAAACTATAATACCCTGGACGCTGACACTCGAGCTAAGAAAGAAGTTGAAATAATTAATGCATTTATAAATTTGTCAGCTGGTTATTCGCGGGTGAATATCACTCACCGCATAGAGTTACTAGAACGATGTTTAAATTTCTATGATAGTCATCATCTCAATAGACCAGATGTTAAAGAAAGAATACTTTCTTCTCTTGTTAACGCTTACAATTGTAAAAATATGCCATTAAAAGCATTGGAAATATATGAACAATTAGAAATATTACATAAACAGCTATATCAAGAAGGAACCCAAGAATACGCAAGGAATGTTGGGTATAATTTTTTAAATCAAGGAATTGCAATTTCAAAGAGTTCAATGACTTTTACAACAGACCTTGATATTGCTGATAAAATGTCAGAAGAAAAGATCAGTAGGGCTCGCGAAATTGTCATAAAAGTACGTCATGCTATTAATAAAGCTATTCACTTATTTGCCAATTTTTATTCAAAAGATGATTACATTTATTCTCAAGCATGCGACGCTTTATTTCATAATGAACGTATGGAAAATGAATTAACAATGATGCTAAAGATGTTTGAAGCTTATAGACTTTTTAACAACGGAAATCTTGATGAGGCGAAACTCATTTATTGTGAGATTTTCGATTTAACTCTTAATCAAGGAGTAAAAAGTGGTGCATTGGTTCACATGGCAGATATTGACTTTATTAAAATGAAAGAAAGTAGAGTTATGTCTCAACAAATACGAAATAATAATTTTAAACAATATAATCAGGCTATAGAAATTCATGATTCAGCTTCTGTACAAGTAAAAGTTGCCATGGCTTGCTTTATTGACGATAACCATGAACAAGCGATCATATATGCCGAAAATTCTATTCAGAAACTACCAGAAAACCCGATTACTTTTTATAAAATGGATATTCCTATACTACCTGTTGTGCTTCAAATGGCGCTAATGGATAGAGATGAGATAAAAGATATTCCTATTGAATTTCTAGCAAAATACATCATAATTAACAGTATGATCTCTTTAGGACATATTCATAGTGGGATGCAAAAATTAAAAGAGTTTGCCATCTTATTATCACCAAATAGCGCAGCCATCAGTTACCTCCTACTTGGATTTTGTTACCTGAAGCAAGGAAATTTGGTAAATTCATTACAAGCTTTTGATTTTGTAAATCAAAAGGATCCCGATCATAAAGTAGGCCAAATAGGTTTTGCGTTAACTCAGCTTCTCATCAAAATTTATAAAAATATAGACGCTTCAGATATGAATATTTTTAAAGAAATTCAAACAGTTAATATTATTTTGTCAAGCTCTGATTTAACAAAGCAACTTTTCGCACTTGTGAAATCAGATTCTCAAATAGACATAAAATCTTTTGTCAGAACTATTAATTGTCAATATCCGCAATAATTTTCGATTTACGTATATTTCAATATCATATTTACCTGCATAGTCAAAAATTACATTATAATTAATTAGGCAAAATATTCTTTGTGCAATAAAAAATTTTATTATTTTCCAATAAAATTAATTTGACAAAATTGAATATTGTCTAATTTCCAAATGCCAAATACATCTCTGATCCAA